>ML836711.1:45686-77116 GCA_009831015.1 Picea engelmannii | reverse complement strand
TTTTTTTTTCTGAGTGAAGTGATGGAGAACAATATTTTTTGTCAGTGATAAAGAGTGTATCGCTGAAAGACAATTTTTGTGAGCGATAAAGAGAGTATCATCCAAGATAAAATTTGTGGGCGATAAAGAGAATGTCACCAAAGATAATTTTTGGGGGTGAAATGTTGCCAGGAAAAAAAGCTAAATCTTGTTGATAAAGATAATTTTTGAGGGAGAAACATCGGTGAGAAAAATGATAAATCTCCCCGACAAAATAAATTTTGAGGCCAAAAAGTTGATGATAAAGAAAGATAATTTTCATTGATAAAGATAATTTTTGAGGGCGAAACATTGTTGAAAATGATAATCTTTTGGCGCGATACATAGCCAAAAGAAAAGATGCTAGCCCGATATTTCGCTTCCAAAGAAAAACAATCATAGCAATACATTGTTGGGGAATT
Organism: Picea engelmannii; assembly: GCA_009831015.1. Classification (NCBI taxonomy): domain Eukaryota; kingdom Viridiplantae; phylum Streptophyta; class Pinopsida; order Pinales; family Pinaceae; genus Picea; species Picea engelmannii. The sequence continues at coordinate 76,676 of ML836711.1, read as the reverse complement.
TGTTTTGGGAGCGATAAGATTTTTAGGAGGGCCAATATGTTGCTGCAAAGATAAATTGTGGGAGCAATATGTCAGATGGAAAAATAATTCTAGGGCATGATAGGAGAAGAGAAAGGAGGAGAGGAAAAGAGAAAGAAGAAAAGAAAATAAAAGAGAAGAATAAAATAAAGAAAATAAGGAAAGAACAATAAGAGAAGAGGAGAAAGAGGAAAGGGAAGGAGAAAATTGGACGAAGATGAAAAAAAATATGGAGTCAAAAACTTGTTTTTCCCATAATAGAAGCCAAAAAACTTAAAATCAAATGCAATTTAAAGGTATATCCATAGTGATGAAGGCTACCAAAGTGCTAGTGACATCCTTTAGACAATTGCTTCAATTTTTCAAAAAATCCAAAATAATGGTTTTTAAAGATTTGGGTGGTGCTTAGTAACTAGGATCCATATTAAGATGAAATATTTATAGAGTCTAGATAACATGCATGAAGATACCCAGTTGAGATTCTGGAAAAAATTCAAAAGGGTTTAGAGTGGAGATGTTAAAATAAGGCAAAATCCACTATTATGGGCCACTTTTTGGGGATTTTTGAAATCTTCAGAGAAAAAGAGACCCCAAATCACCAATCCAGAAAATTTTATTTAGTTAACATTTTACCTACTCATCAATCCAAACAACATGTCTTGAGAATATTTTTTCCAGTTTTGTTTTGTTTGGGAGATGGTCAGTTTTCGCTAAAAATTCCAAGTATGGAGGAAATGCAAAAGGTCAAAGTTGCCAAATGCAGATTGATGTAGAAGTTGGATGGAGTATTGATCTTGAATCTGAGAGTTACTGTGTATTCACAATAAGGATTACTATCAATGTCTGAGATAAATTTTTTCCTGGTTCTCTCCATATTTCTTTCTATAGGTGGAAAACGTTAGTCTCTAAGATAAATTGTACCAGTGAAACATGTGCAAAAGGGGTGAAACTGTGGATTTTAGAGGGCCATAACTTCTGGTCAAATTAAAATATTCAGTATATTAATTGGAAATACAATATAGAGGACAACATGATAGAAGGATTGTATTTTCCAAGGAAGCGTATGGTTGTTTCATTATGCTGCAAGAAAAAGGGAAATTGGATTCCGTGAACCATGCAACAACTCAATATGAAAGTTTTCCAAACAATTCCAATTTTGGAAAAAAACATTTTCATATAATAAAGGTACTTACAAGAGGTGAGTTTTGGGTAAGAGAGAGTGCATATATTTATGATGGTGTCCATGCAGTGGTATAGGGGCACATTTGGAACTGCAACAACTTGGTAATAAAAAGGGGGTTGAGTTTTTAATAATAGGGTATTGTAGATGAACATGAGAACACTCAATAAGAGAGTGTTGTGTCAAAGGATTATTAACAAGAAGATTGGATGAAATAAATAAATACAATGTGGGTCTGTTGTATATTATAATTATAAGGTCCAATGGATAGGGAAGCAATGCAAATCTTGTAGAGTTGACTGAGACAATAAAGAGCTTGCAGAGAGAAGTGCATGGCTAGAGAGCATGTAATGAAAAGTTGACAAGGGATAAAAAAGAATTGATCCAAATTAATATTAAGGTGTTACAAAGTCCGAATGAATTGCAAAGACATATCAACAAATATTCTCAAATAAAACATGAAGCCAGTAGGTGAAGAATGTCATTAATAGGCACATGAAGGCAAGGTAAGCCTCCATAGCCTTGAAGGTATAAATGTAGTGATGTATGCAAGGCTTGATGTAAAATAGAACATGTATATCATGAGGTGATGTGTGACTCATGGGATGTTTGAGTCATCTATATGTACAAGCATAAGAATTCTTGGAAAATAGTTGGAATGACATTTTTAGTCTTAAAAGCATTGAGAACAAGAAAACCATTCTATTATCAGAGTGTGTAGTGGAAGTAGGATACAACTGCAAATAATTTAGGGGATGGAATAATGAAGGTCATACACTTTAAAAGTACTAATGGATAAATATAACATTCCATTGGGAGAAGATTGGTTTTGAGTGGACAAGAACAGAGCTTCCTAAGGAATCACTCAATGAAGTGAAGAGAAACAATAAAAAATTGAGCAAATCCACTGGACAAATGGAGGTAATGGAAAGGGGTGCTGGAATGATAATGGTTAATTTGGTTGGAGGATACTACAATGTTAACAAGAATTAAATGATATGAACTACCTCATTCCAAAGTGCTGGAAGGTTTCGACAAGGTAAAGTTGGGGCATGATTTCCTAAGAAGAGGCAATTTCCAATAGGACATATTGTCTGGAATTGTAAGATGGCCAAGATGGAACTTGGTTGGAAAATGTTCATATCAGGGAACAAAAATACACATATGAGCATAGTGAGAACACATAGGGCCGCAGGGATTTGGAGGGATTCAAGGATGACTACATGGAGCACAGTAAGTTGAAATAGATATGCACTGGAAAGCATACTAGAAATGATGCAAGATAATTATAGGAAAACCAGAATGCTTATGCATTAGTAGGCATGTTGACAACAAATATTTGGCACATATAAATATGCATGGGTGCATGAAGAAATACTTGGACATGCATGTGGCATGCTTGTAGACTGAAAGCAGTCTACTTCTATATCTGCAATAATGATGTTATGATAATCAAATGTGACTAATGATGGGTTACGTATCTAAGAAAAAGTTTTATAGCATGGTTGAATATGTTGATGGTATTGTAGTTTCATATGATATCCATCCATATGAAGACAAAAAAGGATGGTAAGAACATTGATCAAAAGGTTGGTGAAAGGATCCTGTGAGATTCTACAAAATATCAGTTGATCAGGTAGCATCAAGTAAATTAATGATAGCCATGCATGTATGAATTTAATTGTTGAAAGGAATTGAGGTAAGAGTTCCCTCAGTTAAAATTCAATCTTTGAATTGATGTGGTAAAGGCAGAGGGCCTTGAATATATAAAGGTTATTTAATGCTCGAATGGATTCACTATTACATATGGTGTTTGAATCCGACATGGAGTTTCGACGGTACAGATAAAATCAACCGTACCGTCGAAAATTACTAAACAATTCTCAAAATTTTGTTATATATTTTTCTTGGTGCCATGACATTTGTCAGACTTATGAATATGTCTTATATTCATCGTAATTTCAACTCCCCTCAGAAGGTTTGCAATAAAACCACTTGCTCCGCAACTTTATGAACTATGACGAAGTCCATCGGTATCCATGCAAGATTGTGTATGGTACCATGTTGACATCATCATCATGTCCTACCACTACCCATGGAAACCACGTGGCACTGACACATCAACAAAATATTCGTCTCATGGGTGTGTTTGGCATCTTCAGGCTTAATTATGTCGGCTAGGGGGGCTAAAAATGCCTTTCGAGGGATTATTATGCTCGATAAGGTGTAATAGTGTTGACTAATCGAAATGGCCCGATCAATCAGATGAAGAAAAATGCCCGATGACATGTCCCAATTAGACCCACTCTTATTTAGAATAGTGTTTTCGACCAATTTATGGATTGATTACCTTATTCACTATAAACTACCTGAATATGAATACGAGAACTGTAGGTTCTCAGATGAATTAAAAACTAACGATTCTAACTTTCTATTACTAAAACTATAATGAAAGACAAAATTTCTAAGATGCGGGTTTAAACTATCCTACGCTAACCTATCTTGATCAGGAGCAATCTGAAAGACGAATACAATATCAAATGATATTACTTGCATAGAATGAATTCATGTAACAAGAAATACATAATTTAACAAAGCAAATGTTTGTAGTCAATATAAATTGATTAACAAATTAAGTTACTGAGGCACTACATTCGTGAAAGAAAACAATAACAATTATAAATAACATAATATTAACCATGAAATAATTCAAAGATTAACATTAATAATCCACATAAATACATGCATAAATATGAATAGTCATAGTCATACACATGTGAGCCATTTCCTTCCAAATTTTTTTCAGTGCTTTATTCAAAATAACAATAAAAATACCAGTCACTTCTCCAAAGAAACACAATCCTTTTTTCCTTTACAATTATCTCCTTTATAGAACTCCTAGGGGACTTTTCTACATTCTTCATCTCGCTAACGGTTTGGATACTGAAGTGGTACCTGAGTTTCCCTTTCTTGATTGGACCATGGGCATGAGTACATTGATATGATCTACTCTACAAAATTTTAGTTACAAATGCAATTCATTAGGGGAGCCCTGATGGTTTCGCCCTCATGTCCATGAATTCTTTCCAACTCTTGAGGTATTCGAGTATGGAATCTACTCGAAGTAACTACGTTCTTTCCAGATCATCCTCACTCTTGCACATGGGAATTATTATCTTCGTCCTAAGGCTCTGCTCAACATGTTGCACAACATCTTCTATCAGGGTGATGACTTTGGAGGGTTTGATAAATATTTTCTCGATAACCTCGACATTGATTTCGATGATCACTTCGATAGATATCTTAGCAAGGCTCCTTTTGGTGTCCACATCTTTGACGATCATCTAGGATGATGAAGCTTTGTCAACATCCCTCAGGGGATCCATTTGAATAATGAGAGAAGGTCATCCGTCGATCTCCATACTTTAGCACTGGATGCAATGAACTATTCCTGATCTCTTAGAACATCTTCAATCTTTTTCATACCTGTCTGTAGGAGTTGGTGATGTTGGATCCTTCTCTCGTCTGAATACGTCAGAAGGGTTTCTGGATATGGAATTGTTTGTAGTGAATCTTTCCATTCTGAGATTTTGTTGCAAGCTTCTAGGGCCTTTTGATATTTTTCACAGGAATCTCTCACCTACGAGTTGAACTTCCTTTGGTCATGCCTAATTACCAGAATTTTTTTGAGTGCGCTGAACAACCTTTTTTGCATGCTCCAAAGTTCTTCATTTTTCTCCAGGGATTTTGTTTTCACGATATCAAAAGTTGCTGTTTGATTTCAACATTCTTCCATGGTATTTCTCAAGAGTTTGTTATCCATTTGTACCATTTGGATTTAAGATTGTCCCTTTTCATTGAAAGAACTTACTTCGTCCAACTGTGCTTTGATCTTAGTCAGCTCCAGATTTTGTGAGGTGTGACGCAACACCTCTACCTCAGTAGGTTCTGCATGACTTCCCCGTCTTTGGATATTCCTACTTCCTTGAGCCTAAATGGCTCTTTAGTTCCCACTAGAACCTTCACACATATAACCACAGGTCCTTATTAGAAGTTACACCTATGCGAAAAATCACTAGGCGCGAACCTCCACTCGACGTGACCAAACCGATGTGACCACGACCTTCACCCGAAAAGGTGTTTTGGGTTTCACGACTTCACAATTTCTATTGTGAGTCCCTCTCACTCCTTTGACTCTCGAAACCCTGAAATGGGCTAACGAATCTTTAGCTCCTCCCTTATGCCTCAGCCATGTGACCTCAGTCACGTCCTGGGGTCCACCTCCAAGGGCGTTGGGATTTCATGGCTTACGATTTTGCGATGCAATCTCTTCTCCCCTTCTCGAAGTCTGAAATCATGACTTCCTTCTCCTTAGATCGATGACCCTGAGCTTCCCATGATCTGATGGTCCATATTGTGTCAGAATTTTGCGTATCAGGATTTCGTAGCTCAAGATCTCCAAGTCATGACTTTCTCCACACTCCGACTCCTAAAATGCCAAAATCTGAAATCAAAAGATCAACAACTCCCGTTTATCCAGATCTAATGATGACTATTCCTCCTGAGCTTATGAGTGTTGACAGAAACTCAGGATTAACTTCTCTGCTGATCCACTGTATCTAACGGTTCACAAAAAATCGATAGTTCTCCCTCTGAGAATTTTAACTGTCTGTTCAAGTTCTCAATACTTCTTGGCCAAACAATTGGCGTCTTCCTTCTGAGCTTGGTTTCTATGAGGTGAATTTAGCCTCGTCTTCCCTTCAAACTCTTCGAAGTCCCTATCCCTCCTGAGCTTGGTTCTTGCTGCGAACTCAAGGATTCCAAGGGATTCTGGCCGCACTCCTTGCGGCTTCATGATAATCTCTGATTATCTGAATTCTCCAATTCTGTGCACTCCTTACGAGAAAAATCCTTCAACCACTCACTTGGTTGGAAAATTATAAGACTTGTGTAAACCTTGCATGGATCTGTGCTATACTTTCACTTCTACTAGTATGAAGAACAACGATATCTCTCCTGATATTTTCTGAGGTAAAACTCATAACTTGTCGACGCACTCCTTGCAGGAATTCTCAAGAAGAAAAACAATTGAAATTCATACTCTCCCTCTCACATACTTCATACATTCAACATGAAATCATGCACATACACATCATTGAAACAAATGCATAACAGAGACTGAAATTAAATGTAAACATACCATTCAATAGATGTAACCAGAATTCATAAACACCATGAAGTTGAGTCAAATAATTCTTATATTAACTCAAGCGCTTCTGTACATGGGTTATATATCATCAACTATCTTCTTATACAACTTCTACAATATTTGTTCTTCTCTTATCTCCTATTATCTTTCTCTACAACTCTACTCTTACTCTTGAGAATAATGATACAATACTATACATATGAGGGAGCTTTCTAGAGTTTTCCCTCCTACAACCTCTAGCTATCTAATCGAATGAAAGCCTACATATAATTTACATTTATTACATTAATTGCCTCCAACAAACAGATAAGAGAAATCTCTCAATATCTGTGTTACATTGCCCAAAAATATGTAATAATAATTACATCTCTTCAGATATTACATTAATGTTTCATCCTTCCAAATGAAAAACATCCTCAAAACACGTGCTGGTGCATATCCAATTGTCCTTCCACTTTTGCGCTTGCTTACGATGCTCCTGCATCATACTCCTCTGGCTGAAAAATTCATGGGCTCCTATCCATGAGCTCCTGCACCATCTGTCCATGTTTTTAGATCTCCGCTTCGCTTTCCCAACTGACATATTCAATCAGGTGTCCCTTCCACTTTACCAAATATTCAAAATACGTCTTTCTCCAGGTCCTCTTTCTAACTCTCTGATCAATGATCTTTTCCATCTACGACTTTTCAGCTACAGACAACTATTTGACCCACTGAACTTCTTTCTGAATCTCTTCCCCATCTGCTTCATCTACTCTGTAAGGATACATATATACTATATTGAATATGGGTGATATGCCCACACCATCTGACAATTCTATCTCATAAGCATTTGCCTCAAATTTTCTCAGAATCTTACATGACCCTATCTTTTTCATTTTCAGCTTATTATATGTTCACCTTGGGAATATTTCCTTTCTTAGATGCACTAAGACCAAATATCCCACTTCGAACTAAATCTCTCTTCGGTGCTGATCTTCTCTTCACTTATACTCCTGGTTGGAACTATGCAACCACTCTTTAATCTTACTGTGGAGCTCTTGCATCTCTGCTGCAAAATCTTCTGCACCAACACTTTTGAACTCATTCTGTTCTAAGTCTCTCAACTTAGATACTCCTCTTGGCTTCATTCCATACATTATCTAGAACGGGCTCTATCTCGTGCTCCGGTTAGGTGAGTCATTATATGAAAATTTCACTTGCGGCAGAATATGATCCCAATGACTGTGATGTTTAACTACTAAACTCCTCAACAAGTCCCCCAAACTTCGATTTACTACCTCAGGATGTCCATCTGTCTGAGGGTGATATGCTGGGCTAAAAGATAAATTCATCCCCATCTTTTTCCATAGTTTCCTCCATAAATGACCAACAAATTTGATATCTCGATCTGAAACAATACTCTTGGATAAACCATGAAGTCGAACAACTTCTTTGAAAAATAGGTTTGCAATGTGTGTTGCATCACTGGTTTTCTGACATGGAATAAAATATGCCATTTTGGAAAATTTGTCAACTACCACAAATATGGAATCACAACCTCTCTGTTTCCTTGGCAGTCCTAACACAAAATCCATGCTTACCGCGTACCACGACCTCTCTGGTACTTGCAATGGTTGATACAACCTTGTATTCTATCTTTTGCCCTTTGCTTGATGGAAAATTCTACATTTATTGGCAAATTTATTGACATCCATCCTCATCCTTGGCCAATAATACAAACTGTTCAGTTGCACGAATGTCTTGTCTTGGCCAAAGTTTCCAGCCAATCCCCCACTATGTTTTTACTTTAAAAGGTATTCTCTCATAGAAATCTTCGGTATACACAATTTATTTCCTTTGAATAATAATCCATCTTGAATTAAGTATTCAATCCATTGACTTTTGTCTCTCAGAACATGATTCTCACATGCTTCATAAGTGTCCCTGAAATCTGAATCATTTATGTACATTTCCTTAAGGCTATCAAAACCTAAGGTCTTCACACGAAACTCCTGCAGAATCAAACATTTCTTGCTCAATGCATCAACCACCTTGTTAGTAGTTCCATAAGCGTGCTTTATAACAAAAGTAAAGTTCTGCATAAATTCAACCCATTTTTCATGTTTCTGGTTCAATTTTTCCTGTTTGGTTATGAATTGTAAAGCATGGTTGTCGCTATACAAAACAAACTCTTTTGGAACCAAGTAATGCCTCCATTTCTTTAGTGCCTATATGATTGCATAAACTCTTTATCATACATGGAATATTTCATCTTGGCATCATTCAACTTCTCAATGAAGTATGCAATTGGTCTATTGTCTTGACTTAATAATGCTCCAACCGCAAATCCACTTGCGTCACATCTCACTTGAAATGTTTTATTGAAGTCTGGAAAAACTAGAACTGGCTGTCCAATTATCATCTCCTTTAACAACTTGAAACTTTTCTCTGCTTCATTTGTCCAATGGAAATATTTATGTCTTTTCTTGAGTGTGTCCATTATTGGCGCAAAAATTCCACTGAAATATCTGATGAACTTCCTGTAAAAACTAGATAATCCATGGAAGCTTTTGACCTCAAAGATATTCCTTGGTGACGACCATTATTTGATTGATTTTACCTTATCAGGATCCATCTTCAACTCATTTGAGGAGATCACGAACCCCAAATAAATGAGTTATTTCTTTATGAAATATGATTTCTTCAGATTTATCAGCAACTTCTCTTGCTGCAACCTTCTTATCACTAGAGTTAGGTGTCTCAAATGTTCTTCCTCAGTCTTACTGAAGATCAATATATCATCAAGATACACAATTAAAAACTTTCCAATGAAATCTTTCAAGACTTCGTTCATTAATCTCATAAAAGTACTTGGCACATTCGTCAATCCAAACAACATGACAAGCCATTCATACAACCCTTCATTTGTCTTAAATGCTGTCTTCCATTCATCACCTTCCCTCATTCTAATCTGATGATATCCGCTTTTCAAATCAATTTTTGAAAAAAACTTTGCCTCACTCAAGAAATCGATCAAGTCATCCATCCCAGGTAAATGAAATCTATACCTGATGGTGATTTTGTTTATAGCCCTCGAGTCTGTACACATTCTCCATCCACCATCCTTCTTTGGACTTAACACTGTTGGTACAACGCATGGACTCAAGATTTCTATGATCAACCCTTTTTCCATCAAATCCTCGACTTGCTTCTTAACCTCTTCATTCTCCCATGAAATTATTCTGTACGCTGCTTTGTTTGGCAGACTCTCCACTGGTATAAGATAAATGTGATGGCTTATACTTCTGATGGGAGGCAACAAACAAGGTAAATCATCCACCACCATGTTAGCGAAATTCTCTAGCATTTCCTGAATTTCCTTCGGTAGATCATCTATCGAGGTACTGGTCAAGATGAATCTAGGTTTTCTCACCACAACAAACTGCATTTCTTCACCCTTCTTGGCTTCATCTAGAATTTCCTTCCCACTCATGAGAAGTATAGTATTTCTTGTTTCTTCTTTCACTTTCTTGTCTTCAATTGGTAGCAACATATGCGTCCTACCATTCTTATCCAAGGTATAGGTATTCTTTCTTCCGTCATGAATAACATTTCTATCATATTGCCACGGTCTCCCCAACAAAATATGACAAACATCAATGGAAATAACATCACATAAGATATCATCTATATATCCCCCTATCTTAAATTCAACTAAACATTCTTTAGTGACTGTTACCTGATGTCCTTTTTGCAACCATGAAACCTTGTATGGGTTCGGGTGTGCAACTGTTTCCAATTTCAGTGTCTCCACCATTTTTGTGGATAATAGATTATTTGTGCTTCCACTGTCCACTATCACCTTGAATACCCTATCCTTGGTCTTGCAAGAAGTTCTAAACAAATTTTTTCTCTGGACTGGATTCTCCATCTCCTTCGCTGGCTTCAAGAGAATTTTCCTCATCATCAAGGATCTTCCGCCTTTTGCATATTCTGCCTCAACATTTTGCCTTTGTTCTTCTGAAATGTGAGCTTATCCTCCTCCATCTCTTTTTCTTTCGAGACATTCAAAAGACTTGTGTCCTATCTTTCCATAGAAAAAACACTTTATTTGACCTCCTCTGCCTCTTCCTCTTCCTCTTGCTCGAGGAAAAGTGTTCCTATCAGCATACGGTCCTCCTTGTGATCTTCCTCCCCTTTCTGGGTGGTTATGAGATTTATTTTATTCATCCTTGGGCTTCTGTACTCTGTCCTAGGCAATTGCTTTGCCTCTTCTCTGACTTCTACCTCTGCCCCTTTGACCTTGCCTTCGGGCCAATTTCTCTTCAGCCTTCAGAGCAACCTGATAAACATCTTCTGTTGGATCATGTTGTCATTGATGCCAATGGTTTGATTGATTGATGTCAAAGGATTGATGTCAAGTGATTAAATGATTCATTGATGTCAATGGATTGATTGATAGGCTTGATTGATTCATGATTTATGAACAATGTATATGTATTTTCCTTGATGATAATGATAGATTTCAAGTGGAAACCAATCGATGAAGATGGATTAATAAGTTATTATTGATATGATGCATAGATGAAGATGGATCAATTAGTTTTCATTGATACATGATTCTTTGATACATGATGCATAGTTTGTTTGATGTAAAGATGACTCATTATTTTCTTGTCATGGTACAAATGGATGAACTCCAAAGTGGTCCCCTTATGGTGAAATCCCACATAGGAAGACACTTTGAAGTTGAGTTATGATTGAGAGAACCCATGCTTGTATGTGGAATAATGAGATGAAGATCAGTGATTTTGTTGGTGAAACTATCCTAGATGGATAGTGCTTGTCACACCATTGCCAATGGTATGTTGAATGTCACATAACTCCTCATGATTTGAGAGTTATGGCCCTACGAAGTTGAAGGACCCCCATATGATGGCTTGAAGCCCCATAAGGTCAAATAAGTCAAAGTTCCTTAAAAGAAGAAATCATTATTTAAATGATAAAGTAAAGTGACAAGGTCAAGGTGTATTATTTAAATAATGAAGAGAAGTGACAAAATTAAGAAGGAATATTTAAATGATAAAGTATTGGAGAACTTTCTATTTATGGAAAGTGGTTAACCCTAAAATAAGAAAAATAGGTTAAGTGACCTAGAAATGGGTTAAATGACCTAGAGGATGAAAGTATAAATAATATAGCAATGGTCTCCTGTAAGATATCCTTTTTGGTGGATCAATGGAGAGCTTCTTGTGAGATTATCTTTTGGAGTATTGATGAAGAGATTCTTGTGACAACTTCTTGTTAGACCATATTTGGTGTGGATCTATTGAGCATGATTGAAGATATATTTTGAGAAAGAGAGCATGAGGAGGATCTCATGGACGCATCAAAGTTTCGACAATATCAGAGATCTTGACGAAAAAAGTCTCGGAGCTTCAGAGACCCTACTTTTTGAGGTGTATGCGGGCTATAATGGGCTAGGGCACGCAAATACACTAGCTATATGAGGATAGGGCACATACAGTGGATAAAATCATGAAGATTTGTGTTTGAGCTGATGACTGGATGTTGAAGACTGAAGTAGTTCCACATCTAAATTCTATGGGTTCAGATTTGTCACTGAGACACTGGTATGGGTACATTATTGTATTGATGGTTACTATTTCTTGTTGTGTTGTGAATGCTTAGGGAATTCTTGGTATGAATGCTATGATGTGGTTTATGTTGGTTGATGGAGTGAGCAATACTCTTGTGATTCAGTTTTGATATGATTGTTATGGTATACTAGTTGCTTATACATGATTGAGTTAGCATTCATATTGATTGGTTGTGGAGCATGAGTAAGATATTGGAGAGCTTGGATGTGTTGTGACTGGCTGGTGGTCAGTTTGGACAGTGGAAGATAGAATAAATTATGCTTGCAGGTTGCAGAAGATCTAAGTATGTGATGAAAAGAATAAACCCTAATAGCTCAAAATGCATACACAGGTTGCTGTATATATTGGCCACGTACATATCCGGGCTGTAGTGAGCCAGGGCACGTACACACGTGAGCTTCACTACTGACAGGTCGCGTACCTGTTGCAGATTGATATCTGTTGAGGATTGTTGCCTCATCTTAGTTGGTGCTGAGGGTGTAAGATGAGTCTTTCATTATAGAGCTATTTATCTTGTAGAGTTGTACTCTATTAAGTTGTTGCCGAAAAACCCCAAGGATTGTAGTCCGTAATAAAAGGAAAATTGTACATACATCTTGTTTTCTCTGTGTTCCTTGTGGTGATGACTTATTGATGATCTATGTTGCTGATATATGTTCACATCTAACTGGTTATAAATGTCAACAATGAGTAATAAATAAATGTTGAATGCAAACTAATGAGTTTTGTGTAAGAGGGAAGTTTTGGTAAAAAGAGCCCCACACTCATTCATGCCCCCCCTCTAAGTGTGGTAGGTGTGTCCAACAATTGGTGTCAGAGCGGGCCTTCACTACAAGCCTTAACAAGATTGAAGGAGATCCATAGACACACAAATGGATGATGAAGTTTCGATCCTTGATGAGGAAAACTATTCTACTTGGAGAATAGAGATGAGATTATATTTGAAGATAATGGGAGCAACGATTTAGAAGGAAACCATTGGTGGATCAGTTCCTTTGAAGAATAAGTCAAAGTTTGCAGCTCAAAGGGAAGAAAAGAAGAATGATGCATTGGCTCTCAAGACCATTCTTAGTGGACTCTCAAGCCCTATCAAAGAGAGCATGGAACAATGCACTTCTGCCAAGGATATATGGCTAAAGCTAGAGGAGACATATCAAATCAAGAAGGAGAAGGAAGATATTGAAGACCACTCCATCAAGATTATCAAAGGTAAAGAATCATTAAAAACCCTTGATTGTATTATTTCAAAATGTGATATTGAAAACATTTCAAGTGAAGATAGCACAAAGGAAGATCTCAAAAGTATTTCAAATGAAGGTAAAGAATCTCCAAAGACTCTTGATTGCAATGATTCAAAATGTGATGATGTTGAATTTTTCTCAAGTGAAGAAGAAGATGTAGAAACAATTTGTGTAAAGTTTGATGGTAGTTATCCCATGGAAAGAATAGAAGAAAATCTATTAGAACTTCAAAAAGAAGTTGAAGAGGGTTTATATAGATATAGTAGTGATCATTATTATACACACTATAACTATCTTTTGGATAACACTAAGAAGTTTCTTAGGAGGAATCAAAGGCACATATTGAAGTTAAAGGGAATGCTCAAAGAACAATAAGAGAGCAATAAGACTCAATTAGAAGAAAAGGAAGAAGAGATTGTTCGACAACACAGGTATTCCAATAGAGGACCAACACCTTCAGTAACCACTCACATAACCAGATCAAAGATCAACACACCGATGTTTTCACATGGTAAAACCCCTACGGGGAAACATTCACAGCCCCAACCAACGCAGCCACTTGGAGCAGTTTATTAATGCAAAGAAAAAGATTACAGAGAGATTTTGCAAGAGAGTTTCTTACAAGAGAGTTTCTGACAATTGAGAGTTTCTTAGACGAGATGGGGGCAATCAGATTATGAATTCCTTTCACCATCTATCTTATATTTTAAATATTTTGAAGTGGGGGAAATCTATTTGTATGTATCATACAAGGGATGATATTTGTTAAAAAACTTTTAAAGGAAGCTCTGTCATAATTTTTAAGTATACTCTGAAACTAAATTCCTTTCGATTTTAAAATACACCTTCGCCTATAGGGAAGATTTTGTAGGGACTTTGATTTTCAGGGATCAAGTTTGAGCGATTTAGTCAGTTTAAAATCCGATAGAAAAGTTAAAGTTATTAGGATTAGCTTGGACATACTTTTTTTTCAGCTAAAATCAAAGGAACATACATATTTTCGCCTAATTTTGTTTCAGAGATATGTTTTTAAGTTTTCAGAGTCAAGGTGTAGTTCTTTCTTTCTATGAAGATCCAGGAAAGGTAGCGAAAATCAAAAGACAATAAAAGCTCGGGGATAGGAAAAATAAAACAAAATAATGACTCAGAGGGCCAAACACAAAATAATCTCATTCTGACACAAGTTTGTTTATTTATTTTCGAACTTCTTTTCAAGACCTTTTTATCCTTATTTTCTTTCTTCTTTTATTTGATTTTCATTTTATTCAGAGAAGGCTTCAGAATTAATCTGTAATATTTATACTTTTCTGATCTTTGATCAAGCGACAATATCATCATGAGAAAAACTCTCTTCACATTCCTTTCAAAAAGAATATTTCAATTTTATTGGGACTACAAGAGGATTAGGGACTTACAACTTATTTTTATTTTGAATTTTCAACAGGGAATATTATTTATTTATCACCTGATTTTAGATAAATCAAAAAGATGAAAAGGCGAGTGTCGAGTTTTACTTTAGCCTCATCTCCTGTTCAACAAGATATACTCTGCAAAACACCAAGAATATTAGACCACGTGATTTCATCCTTCTACGACTTGAAATTAAGCATATTAAACTCTGAACCTCGTCATTGGGCCATGGATTCATAGTGCCTAAAAACTGAACCATACTAGATGCCAGAATGAAAACCGAACTACTTAACTAAAATAAAATGTTGACCTAGAATTTTGAAATGAAATGTTGATTTGGAAAACTTATTTATGTACATTGGACCTACACTAATCAGGAAAAATTCCATTGATCAAGTAATATGGAATTTCCAATGGAGCCATGCAAATATTAGATTGCTTAACATACCTTGTTTTATGCTGGATGAAGGAACGAAAAGATAATAATTTTTTTGCAGAAAATAATGAATAGGTAGCTTGCACTTACTGCTGATGCTTGGTTGCACACAAAACACCACCACATTTTGGACCTCTTGAAGAAAATAATGTTCGACAACACATGTATTCCAATAGAGGACGAACACCTTCAGTAACCACTCACATAACCAGATCAAATATCAACACACCAATGTTTTCACGTGGTAAAACCCCTACGGGGAAACATCCATGACCCCAGCCAACGCGACCACTTGGAGCAGATTATTAATGGAAAGAAAAATATTACAGAGAGATTTTACAAGATAGCTTCTCACAATCGATCATCGGCAAATAAACCTCCATTCTCTTTAAATAGAAATCATGGATCAATCGGGTGTTAAGCCACGGATCAATGGCCGTTAAGATCAAGTAGAGTATGACCCGTCGGATCATTCTATGTCGGGAACATATTGTGACCGTCGGATTTCATAACTACAAATGCATACTAATGCATACTAAAGAAACACACTAGAAAACACACTTTTACCTAATGACACAATAAACCAAGTAGATCTTACTAACTCCTAAGTGTCTAAATATCCTAACATCCCCCCTTAAGAACAACTTGGGATAGGATTGAAGGATTTACAATAGTGACACAATAGGACAAGGAAGGAGGCATTAGAGCCTATCCCCCCTTAATGAAAACTTCCTGAAATCTTAACATAGATTGAAGTTTGGAAAACTTCACTTCTGTAAGAGACTTTGTGAAAATGTCTACAACTTGATCTTCTGTAGGGAAAATGAGCACTTTAATAACTTGATCATGAATGAGCTTTCTGATGAAGTGCATGTGTAGCTCGATGTGTTTGCTACATTGATGTTGAACTGGGTCTTTGGAGAGATTGATGGTACTCTGATTGTCACACCAAAGGCTAGTCGGATGCTGGTGCTGGAATCCAAACTATGAAAGGATCTGTCGAAGCCATAGGGCTTCCTGACTTGCATTTACTGCTTCTTGGTGCTCTGCTTCTACTGAAGAAAGTGAAATAGCCTGTTGTTTCTTACAGGCTCAAGTGACATGTCCTAAACCAAGGCTGAAAACATAACCTGCAGTAGACTTCCGATCATCAGGGTCACCAACCCAATTTGAATCAGTGAAACCAACCAATAAAGGAGTCCCCCCTGAACTGTAATGTATCTCGAACTGAACTGTACCACGAACATAGTGAAGTATCCCTTTAGCTTCTTTCCAATGGTTTTCATGGGGTGTTTGCATATATCGGGCAACAAAACCAACAACAAAGGAAATATCAAGACGGGTATGAGTCAAGTATAAGAGGCTACCAACTAACTGACGGTACAGGGTAACATCAACTTTAGGAGAAGTACAGGTGGTAGGAAGCTTGACTCCAGACTGGAAGGGAGAAGGGGTTGGTTTACAATCGTCCATGTGAAAGCGACGAAGAAGGTCACAATCAAACTTAGTCTGGGAAAGAAAAATTCCTTCATTGGTTTGCAAAACTTGGAGGCCAAGGAAATAGTGCAAAAAGCCTAAGTCTGTCATTTCAAATTTCTTCTTAAGGCTGGTTTTCACATAGTTTAAAATTTTTGAGTCACTACCAATAAGGATAAGTTCATCAACATAAAGGAAAAGGATTATTAGATGGCTTCCTACTTTCTTGGTATAGAGATTAGGATCATAATGGTATATAGAGAATCTAGTGGCAATAAGAAAGCTATCCATTTTGGCATACCAAGCTCGAGGAGATTTCTTGAGACCATAAAGAGATTTCTTGAGGCAGCAAACAAGGCTAGAGTCATTCTGGACATAGCCAAGAGGTTGTTCCATGTAGATTTCTTCTTGCAAATCTCCGTGCAAGAAGGCAGATTTAACATCCATCTGATGGACCTCCCATTTATATGAGGTAGCAAGGGAAAGAACAAGGCGGATGGAATTCATTTTTTCTACAGGGGAAAAGGTTTCATTATAGTCAATTCCTTCAACTTGGGAAAATCCTTTGGCAACTAAATGAGCCTTGTGTCTTTCAACACTTCCATATGATGCATACTTATTTCTGTAGACCCATTTGCATCTAACAAGTTTTCTTCCTTTTGGAAGAGGTACAAGATCCCAAGTATCATTTTCCATTAAAGAATGATACTCTTTATTCATTGCTGTATCCCAATCTAGATGACCTGAAGCTTCTGCAAATATCTCTGGATCATGAGTTTCTGAAACTTGAGCCAAAAGAGAGGAGGCTCACTGGAACTGTGAACGTTTCCGACTATGATATGAAGGATCACCGACAAGATCACCAAGTGCTTCTTGTGTTGAACGGACCCATCTAGGAAGCGGTGGAACTAGTGCTAGTTCAGATTCAAAGGACTCATCTGGAGGAGGGTGAGTAGGAAGAGGTGGATTTTCATCCTCACTATCATCATCTGAAGAAGAAACTAGATCATATGAAGGCACAAACACTGAAGATGGCTCACAGGCCGAAGAAGGCAAATCGCCAAATTAGGCTCGTAGGCCAAGAGATTTTCATCAAATTTAACATATATTCTAATAATAATTTCATTACAATGTGATTGAAGAAGTCTATAACCTTTGACATCTTCAGAATAACCAACAAATATACACTTCTCACTTTTAGGCTGCAATGCTTTCCTTTTCTCATAAGGAATGTGAGCCCATGCTATAATGCCAAATACACGGAAGTGACTTACATCTGGTTTAATTTTAGTCTAAGCTTCTTCCGACGTTATATTTTAAAGAGCCTTTGTTGGAGTGAGATTTACTATGTAATTTGCACAGTTGATGGCTTCCGCCCCATACTTTAGACTTAATCCCTTAGATTGGATCATACAATTAGCCATTTCTTTTAATGTGCGGTTCTTTCTCTCAGCAACACCATTTTTTTGTGGTGTATATGGAACAGTGTGTTGCATTTGGATTCCCTGTGTAGTGCAGTAGTTTGTAAAATTATTGTTCACATATTCTCCTCCATTATCTATTCTTAACCTTTGAAATTGATGTCCATATTGCTTTTCTACAAGGGCCTTGTAGGCCAAAAACTTGTCAAAAACTTCACTCTTGAGTTTTAAGAAGTAAACCCAAGTACATTTGGAAAAGTCATTAATGAAAGTTAAGAAATACTTTCACCCAGAAAAAGAAGGAGAAGAAAGTGGACCACACAAATCATTGTGAACAAGCTACAAAGGACCCGAGGCGTGCCAAGAGGCATGTTTGTCAAAGCTGTCCCGATGATGTTTGCCAAGAACACAACCAGCACAAACACCATCTCTGCATGAAACAAGAGGAAGACCAGTCACCATATGTTGATTACATAGTTTCTGCAATGAACGATAGTTTAGATGAGCAAACCGCTCATGCCAAAGTTTTCTCAAGTCATCGCTATGAGCAACAAAAACTGATGAAAAAGCTGATGACCCAAAGTTTTCAAACTTGTACAACCTGGTAATATCATCAAAAATTCCAGTTGCAAGAACATGCTTAGGATATTTTATATCCTTGATTACAACTTGGTGAGGTGAAAACTCGACGATTTTACCTTCACCTGAAGGAGTGATTTGATATACTGATAGAAGGTTACAAGAAAGACTTGGAACACATAATACATCATTGAAATGACCATTATATACTTGAACTGTTCCAGATCCTACAACACTAAGAGATATATCATCACCAACAAATATTTTCTTGGTGTTACATTCATTTAGAGAAGAAAATATGGCTTTATCCTTAGCCATATGATAAGATGCTCCTAAATCAATAAGCCACTCATCAGAAGAAGAAGTAGTAGTAGAATTTGAATTGAAGGAGAAACCAAAAGTAGAAAGTGCATGTCCATGAGAAGAAGAAGTAGAATCAATACTGATGTTGTGCTTCTTCATCGCTGCTTCTAAAGCTGCCATCTTCTTGAAACATTTCGACTCATCATGACCATCTTTATCACAAAAGTTGCAATGTCTATTAGTATCCTTACTTTTGTATTTTTCTCCTTTGTCACCAGTAGGAGCTGAATCTGTCTGAGCAGGTTTGGGATCCTTATGTTGTTTATTGTTGTAGCGAGGATGTTTCTTCTTGGGATACTTGGGTTTATCTTTCTGTAGAGAAACTAAGGCTTTGTTGGAGGGACCTGCAATGTTGATCACTCCAAATTGTACAATATTATCTTCCTCTTGAATCAAAGAGGCACAAAAGGACTCAAGAGTGGGTGTTTCATAAGATTCTTCCCCTAGAGCCTCTCTCATGGCATAAAAGGTAGATACAAACACATAATATGCACTACCTAGCTTAGAAAGAATAAGATAGATGCAACGCGCTTCCTCCATCTTTATCTTACATTCTTCACATAAAATTCTTAGTGTTTTAAACCTAGATAGATAGTCTCCAAGGCAAGAAAAATTATTTGGACTCAAGGTCAGTATTTGATTTTCTAACTGTTGTGCTTGAATAATATTGAGTTTACCAAACACAGATTCAATTGTGTTCCAAGCTTTTTTGGGGTCATCAATATCTTGAAGGTGGTACCTTAAATCAAAAGAGATGGAAATTTTGATTAGTTCATGTGCTTTGTCATTCCTATTATCCCACTTGGATTTCTTATCAACATCAGTGGGTGATTTTTCCTTTCCCAAGGTAATCCGGTACAAGCCTTTACTTCTTAATAAATCTTCCATATGAGATTTCCATTGGAAGTAGTTGTTGTTGGTAAGCAAGACAATACTTGTAGAATCCATATTAAATATGTAGATATTTTGGATTTAAAAACTGAAACTGATGATCTGGATGGAAAGAGCTTGAAAAGTTATGCAGTTTAAAAAAAAATGGCACTGAAAACGAACTTCCAATGTTAGAGTTACGCCCTTTTTAAAAAAGGCACAATCAATAACCAAATAACCATGTGATTGTGTAAGTTGCTTTATGAAGTGACCCACTTTTATAAAGAGAAGTGGGGATCAATTTTACAATGAAGTTACTTTATAATAGAAAATTTGCATGCAAAATAAATAACTCTAAAATAAAATATTTAAGCTATTTATAGTGATTCACTTTTATACTTGAAGTGAAATACACTTTACAATTTTAGCATGAACTTTTTCAAAAAATGTAACAAAAGAGAGACTTGAACTCAATACCTCTTACTTAATAAGGCAACTTTTAACCAAAAAAGAGATCGCACAGGGCATGGGGAAAAGAGCATACACAGATCTAAAAGAGTAGCAACCTGGAAATAAATAAAATAAAACCGAAATAAAACCAAAATACTACTCTGCAAAAATTTAAAAAAATGCGTATTCAAGCTTTATACCTCTGGATCTGATTGTAATGGCCGTATCTTGGGCAAACGTAAACCTTTTCGAGTGTAACGAAAAGTGTTCCTGACTGAAATGAGTGCTCCAGATGCAATGGAATAGTCCTCTCAACCCATAAATGTATGGAAATGAAAGAAAGTGGAGGTAAAACAACTCAACTTCATGATCTCGATCTTCAACCGGAGCGGGTCTTCAAACAAGCTATGATACCATGCTCAACAACACATGTATTCCAACAGAGGATGAACACCTTCAATAACCACTCACACAACCAGATCAAAGATCAACACACCAATGTTTTCACGTGGTAAAACTCCTATGAGGAAACTTCCATGACCCCAACCAATGTGACCACTTGAAGCAGTTTATTAATGCAAAGAAAAAGATTACAGAGAGATTTTACAAGAGATTTTCTCACAATCGATCATTGACAAATGACCTTCCATGCTCTTTAAATAGAGATCATGGACTAATCAGGTGTCAAGCCATGGATCAATGGCCGTTAAGATTGAGGAGAGTATGAACCGTCAGATCACTCTATGTCGGGAACATATCGTGACCATCAAATTTCCTAACTACAAATGCATACTAATGCATACTAAAGAAACACACTAGAAAACACACTTTTACCTAATGAAACAATAGACCAAGTAGATCTTACTAACTCCTAAGTGTCTAAATATCCTAACAGATATCACAATACTAAAGAATGAAAAAGAAGATATGAATGTAGATGATGAGATTAACAAAAGTTTTGAAACTATTGTCCATCTCAAGACCCAAATTGAAGAATCCAAAAGGATAGAGGAACTATTGAAGAATCAAATAAAAGAAAAGGAAGAGTCATGTTGTAAGTTAGAAGTTGAAATTGTTGATCTTAGAAAGAAAGTGGAGAAGTCAAATAAATTCTTGAAGAGCTCACTAATCTTGGATGGGATCTTGGAGAGTCAAATATCACCATATGATAAATTAGGGCTTGGATACAAAAAGGAAGCTACACATGCTAAAGCAAGCACCTCAAAGAAGCACGAGGTAAGTCCATCAAGGAAGGAAGACAATGTTGCAAAACAACCATATACACAAGGCAAAGAAAATTTCAAAAGAACAAAGCAAGGAAGACATCAAGAAGCTATTCTTGGGACACCAAAGCAAAGGTATGAAAGTATTTTTCACGGGCATTGTTATTCATGTAATGGATATAGTCACAAAGCTTTGGAATGTAGATCTTATGAAAGGAGATATAATGGAAGATTTTATAACACCATGAGGTGTTGGAGATGAGATCAAGTAAGACACATTGCTATTTACTGTAACACCATTAGACGCTACAGCTATAGTGGAATTGGCCACAAATTCTAGGAGTGCTAGAACACAAGAAGAAATTCCGTGATGAAGACTTTAAATAACATGGCTATAAGAAGGAATGAAGTAAGAAAGGGAGACATCTTTGAAAATATGGATGCTTAGAGCTCAAGTTCTGAGGAACAGTGACATCTACAGAAGTGGGTGAAGAGGATAGATCGGCCATATCAGAATGAAAGACTGAAGGGGAGTTCAAGTGTGTTATCCAGAGAGGCATATGTGGGTGACATTGGTATCAGTCGCGTACATACACGGGCTGACCTTGAATAGGTCACGTACATACGGGCTCTATTGTGCAGCATGCTGCGTATATGTGGAAAAGCCTTGGGAAAAAGGTACTGCACATGGGTTGTAGCTTACTGTAATGATATAACACTGTGATGCAGGGGCTAACATAGTTTGTTGTAGGTTCTGACACTGTTTGATGCAGGCTTAAATGTTCACCTTTTGGATTATGTAAAATAAAATCTTGGGTGCATGACACTAACCTATGAGTATGGATTGATGCATTTTTGGTGGTTATAACAGTGGAGTTATGACACCTTGGTCATGTAATGTATCTTGATTGGAAGCTTACTTGTTGAAAAACCTGATACATGCTTTTGGCTTATGGATGGGATACATATTGGGACATGAATTTGGTGAGTTGATGAAGTGATCATGTTATACATCATTGATGAGTCATGGCTTGATCTATAGTGGATGCATGATTGGTACATTTGTAGAGGCACCTACTATCAGATTGATTGACACATATGTTATGGAGGATTTGGCATACATGTATGAGGATTCATCATGTTTTGGTACTTGTGCATGGTGATTTTTGGTACACTCATATATGGCATATGCTTGATGATACTACACCATTGGTATCACTTGATTATCACAACAATTGGTATTTGTTTGATACATGGTTATGGTACATGATGGAGACATATCATAAATGATATGACACTTGCTTGGCATGTTGACAGAAGCACATGGTTGGCATGTTGGTAGATGCACATGGTTGGAATATTGGTGAATGCACATGGTTGACATATTGATAGATGCACATGTTGACATGTTGATAGAGGCATGTGGTTGATACATTCCATGGATGATATCTTTTGGCACATTGTATGATGTTGATGTACATGGTTCATGTACATGGGTGTTGTGTATTGTGGGCACATTTTGGTACATGATGTACTTGGTTGATATATTGTTCATGATTCTCTATTTTATTATTGACATATCTTTTGATGTATGTTATGGCACAAGTTTGGTGCATAAATAGGTCCAAGGATCGTCATAGAGAGAATGGTTGATCTATGATCCAGTTGAAGATAGGGGGAGACATACCCATAGGGGGAGTCATTATTCTTCCCATGATTCTAGGAGGAGATATTTATCAGATGCATACCTAGAAAAGAGCCCTATATTTGAAGAAAGAGCATAGAGGCATAATTCCAGGGGGAGCGATGGTCACAGGGGGAGTATAAGTGATGTGCCTTCAACATTACATCAGTGTGATATCCCTTGTTCAAAAAGGGAGAGATTATTCAGAGGAAGATCAAAGGAATTCAGACAGGGGGAGCAACCCCAAGGAGAGTTCAAGCAGGGGAGCAGCCCCAAGGAGAGAAGACCCTTTGCCATTGATGTCAAAGTGGGAGAGATAGTCACATTGATGTGATTGATGTTTAATGGGGAGAGATAGTCATAAATGATGGGGAGAGATAGTCACATTGATATGATTGATGACTATAGATGTAGAGTATGCCTTCTCTACATATTGACATCAATGATTGGTGTTGAAATCAATGTTGGTATTGCCATCAATGCCAAAGGGGGAGATTGTTGGATCATGTTTTCATTGATGCCAATGGTTTGTTTGATTGATGTCAAAGGATTGATGTCAAATGATTAAATGATTGATTGATGTCAAATGATTGATGTCAAGTGATAAATGATTGATTGATGTCAATGGATTGATTTATAGGATTGATTTATTGATGATTGATGAACAATGTATATGTATTGTCCTTGATGAGAATGATATATGTCAAGTGGAAACCAATCGATGAATATGGATCAATAAGGTATCATTGATATGATGCATAGATGAATATGGATCAATGGGTTGTCATTGATACATGATGAAAATGGATTCTTTGATATATGATGCATAGTTTGTTTGATGTAAATATGACTCATTATTTTCTTGTCATGGTACAAATTGATGAACTCCAAAGTGGTCCCCTTATGGTGAACGATCTCATGGGAAGACGCTTTGCGGTTGAGTTATGATTGAGAGAACCCATGATTGTATGTGGAATAATTATATGAAGATCAATGCTTTTGTTGGTGAAACTATCCTAGATGGACAATGCTTGTCACGCCATTTCCGCTGGTATGTTGAATGTCACATAACCCCTCACGGTTTGAGAGTTATGGCCCGACGAAGTTGAAGGACCCCCATATGATGGCTTGAAGCCCCATAAGGTCAAAGAAGTCAAAGTGACTTAAAATAATAAATCATTATTTAGATGATAAAGTAAAGTTTCAAAGTCAAGGTCGATTATTTAAATAATGAAGAGAAGTGGCAAAATCAAGAAGGAATATTTAAATGATAAAGTATTGGAGAACTTTCTATTTATGGAAAGTGGTTAACCCTAAAATAAGAAAAATAGGCTAAGTGACCTAGAAATGGGTTAAATGACCTAGAGGATGAAAGTATAAATAAGATAGCAATGGTATCTTGTAAGATATCCTTTTTGGTTGATCAATGGATAGCTTCTTGTGAGATTATCTTTTGGAGTATTGATGAAGAGATTCTTGTGAGAGCATATTTGGTGTGGATCTCTTGAGAATGATTGAAGATCTATTATGAGAAAGAGAGCATGAGGAGGATCTCATGGATGCATCAAAGTTTTAGCAATATCCAAGATCTCGACGAGAAAAGTCTCGGAGCTTCAGAAACCCTAGTTTCTGAGGTGTACACAGGTTGTAATGAGACAGGGCGCTTACATAAGCGGTCTATATGAGGACAGGGCACATACAGTGGATAAAATCATGAAGATTTGTGTTTGAGATGATGATTGGATGTTGAAGACTGAATCAATTTCTAGATTTGGATTCTATGGGCTCAGATCTGTCACTGAGACACTGGTATGGGTACATTTTTGTATTGATGGTTACTATTGCTTGTTGTGTTGTGAATTCTTATGGCATTCTTTGTATGGTTGCTATGATGTGGTTTATGTTGGTTGATGGAATGCACAATACTCTTGTGATTCAGTTGTGATATGACTGCTATGGTATACTAGTTTCTTATACGCGATTGAGTTAGCATTCATATTGATTGGTTGTGGAGCATGAGTAAGCTATTGAAGAGCTTGGATGTGTTGTGACTGGATGGTGGTCACTTTGGAAAGTGGAAGACAAAAGAAATTCTGCTTGTAGGTTGTAGAGGATTTGAGTATGTGATGAAAAGGATAAACCCTAATAGTTAGAAGGGATACACAGGTTGTTGTATATATTGGCCACGTACATACGCAGGCTGTAGTGAGCCAGGGCGCGTACACACACGGTCTGCACTACTGACAGGTTGCATACCTATTGCATATTGATATTTGTTGAGGATTGTTGCCTCATCTCAGTTGGTGCTGAGGGTGTAAACCGAGTCTTGCATTATAGATCTGGTGCTCTTGTAGAGTTGTACTCTAATAAGTTGTTTCTGAAAACCCCCAAGGATTGTAGTCCGTAATAAAAGGAAATTTGTACATACATCTTGTGTTCTCTGTGTTCCTTGTGGTGATGACTTATTGATGATCTATGTTGCTGATATACGTTGCTGATATATGCTGCTGATATATGTTCACATCTAACTAGTTATAAATGACAACAATGAGTAATAAGTAAATGTTGAATGCAAACTAATGATTTTTGTGTAAGAGGGAAGTTTTGGTAAAAAGATCCCCACACTCATTCACTCCCCCCCTCTAAGTGTGGCATGTGTGTCCAACATATTCCACATTTCTAATAATCACCATGCTCATCTCATCCTGAATGTCATATCTCAGACCATTCATATCTGGTGACCCTTTCATCATCACTTTCATGATGACTTGCCCTGATGTTGAGTCTGTAAAAATCCTCAGTGTATTCCTTCATTGTCATCTTTTTCTATTTCAAATTCTGCATTCTTCGAAACAAATTAATTTGGTAATCTATGGGTATAAACTTGGATTTCATCTTTGCTACCATCCCATCCCATCTTTTGATTCTTTGTTTGCCTTTGCAATGCCCGTTAGCCTGTATTTCATCCCACCACAGTGCTGCATGTGTTAGAATATAATGTATGTGCTCGTTTAACGATAGACAATATCACTATTGTCACCCAACCATAGGCCGAAGCCACCCCCAAGCACCTTAACCTTGAGAAAGAATCATTCCGGAAGCAAGCCCTAGGCTTAGATAGCCAAACAAGATAGTGCACCTCTCTCTCCAAGGATATCGCACCAAATAAGAGCTGATAAGAGAGTCCAAACCATAACCAAGAGATAGTCCAAGCCAAAATCAAAATCTGCTAGCTGCAACGACATCTCTCCTTCAGACTTGTGCACAAACTGGCCAACTACAGTACGCACAAGTGCTGCTTCTATAGTTATGAGATTTCCTGCCAGAATGAAGACTTGCCTTCTGTATTTATACTAAAACTGGAAAACTGCTTGGGCTGACTTCTCAGTCCAAGTGCCTATTTACTTAGTATATGATATTTCCTTAAGCCAACTTCTTCTCTTGAAGGCTAATAACCTAATACAAATTATCCTCTTAAGCCAACTTGTCTTCTAGGGTTATTAGCCAACTAATTAGGGTTTCTTATGTTGGATTTACTTCACACACACCTAGGATTTATTTTTCCTAAGGTTATTCCTTGTTTATTAGTCATAATTAGTCATTATCCAGTCTCCTATATTTTAGGGGAGAATATTCCACCTAGAGAATATTCTCTTTTAGTTGACAATTCAGTTTGACTAGTTGAGTTGAGTTTAGATGTTGCATTGGTTTTGTTACCATGCAGCATTGGGATCATCACCAACTCACTACTCTTTTTTCAGTCAGTTAACCGAAGACTAGTTGAGTAGTTAACTTAGCTAGGTAGCGGTTCACTCTCGTAACTACCTGAGAGACTAGACTAGGTGGAAATTTACTCTTGTAACTACTAGTGTGTGTCCAGATCAATCTAGACCACCACTATGGCTCATTAGTTACTTATGTAGCCTATATCTATTTTAAATTATTCACCCTTTTAGTGTGGAATATGGTTAATGAGAATTCTTCCATTCTTTCTCTCCTTCTTCTTCTTTCTCCAATTCTCTCTGTAAATGTGTGTATTATTGTTTAGCTAGATCTATTCTGTGCAGGTTCAACACATTTACATCTTCTTTCTTCCTGGAATATTCTATTCTCGTCAGGTTTACACATGGAGGTAAATACCTTCTGTAACTACCATAATATCAACACTCCCTCCTAGCTAGGGAGGTATTGAACACAAACATACCATTCACCTGGTAGCATCAACATAGTCATCTAGAATATATCATGATTATATTATGAGAACCATCATCACTATTTGTGTCATCAATTGCATCATCTCTCGGAACCATATTCCATTTGAGTAATCAGACATGATGCTCACTCCACAGAGTGACACAAAATCCATTCTTATAATATAGAAGAATAAATGTTCTAAACCATTTTCTGTCTGGGAAATCTCTGTCCATTGATCATCCATCTAGCTGATAATCATTTCCAACACTGCTGATAGTCTTCAAGGCAATCAAAACAATTCCATTCAATAGAACACAACTGTGTCTATCCACAGTAGTACACAACTATAATCCAGTGGCACACTGCCACACCAAGTAGCACACATATACTTGATCAATCACTATCAGTGGAACGCATCCACTACAATAGTATACATCTACTATCCGGAGACATACCATCTCCATAACAATCATATCATCATCTTGCACATAAAACATTGTTATGATATATAAAATGAATCATCCGGGCCATTCTTCCACTCACATCTGTGAGATTTGGAAGAGCATCTGCCTTGAGAAAGTAAAACATCAATGATGAGCTATCTGGACTATTCTTCTCAAGCAAGGAAGAATAACTGTCCTGATTTATGAGCCTGGACCATTCACCTATCTGGGCCATTTCTCCAGCACTAAACAAAGTGCAACCTGGAGAGAATGAATCTGCCCTAGGGAATGCCTATCCCTGATTGTTGAACCTGGACCATTCCTTTGGCACTAAATAAAGTGAAACCTGGAAAGAATGAATCTGCCCTAGGGAATGATTGTCTGGACCATTTCCTAAGGAAATGACTGTCCTGCACCAACCTCCAAAATGGACCATTCTTCGAAACTGCTCACAACTATGAGCTTCGAAAGAGTGACTATCCGGCGAGGCAGACCAATCTTCTTGACCACTACTGAGAGTGGCCGTCAAGAAGAGAGACTGTCCTAGACCATTCCATATGTTAACCACAAGGGGAATTACTGTCTATGATACACCAACAATCCATCGAACTATTTTCATTATGAAAATGACTGTTCGATCTAGACCATTTTCTGAAGTGGAAAATGCCTGTCCGTCAGAAATCTCAAACCACTTTCTGAATTGGAAAGGAACTTCTCATCCTGGACCATTTTTCAAACTGAAAGATGATTGTCCATAAATCAATAACACATCAGTGCTCCCTCCCAACCTGAGATTCATCTCTTCCTTTTTCAATAAGGAAGTCGTTTCCATGAGCTCCAACTTGAGTACACACAATCTTTCATCTTGGACATAGGCTTTACCAAAAATGTATGCTTATCTTCTCATCTATGGAGATATATATTGGAGAACCAATTCTCCTTTCTAGACTTCATCACGAAGAATGTAATTGTTGATCTCAATGTACTTCGGTCTTTCTGGAACACTAGTATTCTCTTGAAGGTTTCATATAGCTCTGATCAATATAGTATATCATTGTTGTATTCATATTTTGTTTCCTGCTATCTCATAACATTGTGGCAAGTGTCAAACTGGAACGTATCCAAGTGGTACTTCTTCTTCCATCATGAGGGTTTGTCATGGATTAGCAATCCACCATCCTGAGCTTTTGAGTAACCATTCTGATACAATATCTCTATTGTAGAAGGTTTTTCACCACGCTTCTACTGTGCATTAGAGGCTCTGTACCAAGTTGTTTGAATCCATACATGATCTTCCATCTACATACAAGGGTCTCTTTCTAGTATACCTCAAATCCTTTGAGGTTTCTCTACATGTAAACTCTAACCCATGGATATTGCGGATGATATACTGGCTCATGTAGGGGTATGTCTAGTTTACAAGCAATCATCATAGCCTTCTCCCTCCATCCGGAAGAACCTATGGATCTCACAATGCTTTCATTCATAAGTATTCCATACACTATTATTCATCACAACTTTTAGTTCCTTTGCTTGATTGCTTTTAGTGAGTTCATATCAGGCTGGTAATCTTGCGGTTCTCGATACAATGACTGGTTGTTATGGATTTTCTTTCTTTCTTGGAATCTTCATGTTCTTCCTCATGTTTCTCTTTAGCTCTTGGTTCCATGGAGTTTTCTATATATTCCATGCTTTTAAGATTCCAACTTCTTCCTTTCATCATAGGATCATGGATGTAGATGGACAACTGAGAATACTTTAAGTCTTCTTTTCAAAGAAGGCTTCTTCTAAAGTCAAATTGAACACGTACTGCTTTTCATGGATGCTACCATGGATATCATCTTCAATGGATCATAGGATTATCTCCCTTCATGTATGAATGCATGCTCTTATTTTGGAATATATAATCGGCTCCCTCCATCTAATAGAGTCCATGCTTCCGTTTGCATCCTTATTGCCTTATGCAAAGTGTGACAAACCTTTTTCCAATTTCCTCTTGATTGTTGACTTCTTTCTGTCTTTACTTCTTCTAGGTTTCTTCAAGATTGATTCTGATTTCGGCTTATCTTGTAGCTATTACTTATGTAATATCTTCCACATGAATTGTTACGAGGGGTTGTTGATGTACTTCATCCTTTCATGTGGATTTACTGACTTGTAGTCATTGTGATAACAATCCTTATCTTGTTGTTCTTCCATAGGTATAGTTTCTCTTTGAACATGTTGTCTTCTAAGAAATGGATATGCAATATATGTACAAAAGATATGGTATATACAAGAACTATGAAGAGTATTGTTACCTTGTCTTAGAAGAAGAAGTCTGTTTTTTCCTGTTTGGATTTCTTTGAGGGTTCCCTTTCTTTGACAAATGATGCTTCATGTGTTTCCTTCCTTTTCTTTAACTCAGGACAATGATTCTTGTAGTGACCATACTTTCGACAATTGAAGCATTGTGTTCTTGACATATCTTTCTCTTGATTTGGTTTCTTTCTGGAGCCAAACTTCTTTTTATTCCTTAAATGCTTGAACTTTGTTGTGAAGGCTTGATCATCATATTTCTTTTGAGGTTTCTCTTTTGCATTGATCCTTGATTCTTCTTGTGCACAACAAGTCCAAAGTTCTTCAAATGTAAGATAATCCTCCCTTGTGTTCATGCTTTCAACAAATGCATCCCATGTCTTGGGAAGACCATTGAGTACTATATTTACTAGTTCCTTCTCTGAGATGATCTCTTCAATATCTTGTAGTTGATATCTTAACTGAGAGATTCTCACAAAGTATGATGTTATGTTGTCATCATCATTCGTCTTCATGTAACGGAGCTCATTTTTTAGACTCATTACTTGTCCAATGTTTCTAAATGAGAAGAGTTTTTTTAGGGCATAATACATCTTCTTAGATGAGTCAAGATGGGAGATATAGGGTATCAAGTGATATTTTATAGATTCCACTATTATACTAATGGAATTGATGTCACTGTCTCTAAACTTCTCCATAATTGCAACGTTTTGCGGTTCCTTTTCTTTTCCTTCTTCAAACTCTGGTTCCACGATCTTTCCTTTCATGATATCCAACATTTTATTCTTGGCAAGGATGAGGTCAATCCTTGTCTTCCATGCTCTAAATTTAGAACCCACATCTAACTTGTTAT
>ML836711.1:25982-39905 GCA_009831015.1 Picea engelmannii | reverse complement strand
AAAATTGAATCAATCAGGCACAATAGAAGAATTCATAGCTGCATTTAAGTGTCTAGCTTTTCGAACAGAGGGCATGACTGATGCTTTCTTTCGAGAGTGTTTTATCAGTGGCCTCAAGGAGGAGATTTGGGCCCATGTCCTCATGGCTCAACCTACGACTTGGGTGGAGGCTACCAAAAAAGATAAATAAGCACAACAAATTGTTTCCTCTCAAAATCGTAAGCCTTCCTTTATCCCTCGTCCTAAACCAGTAAACCCCACTACTCCCTCCGCCCCATTAAAAATCCAAAAATTGACCAGGGTTGAAATGGATGAACGCCAACTCAAAAGCCTCTGTTATAATTGTGATGAAAAATATTTCCCAGGCCACAAATGTAAGGAACAAAATCTTTTTATGTCCATCTCTGAGGATATTCTGGAAGAAGAAGTTGACACTCCCCTTGTGCCCGAGTCACTAGAAATCACTGACATCAACCCTCCCTCCAACCCTCCCAAAGTGGAACCGATCATTTCCCTCAATTCTCTCACCAGCTTCCCTGCCCCCCAAACCCTCAAGTTAATTGGTTACATCAAGCACCAAAAGGTCATCATTCTGGTTGATAGTGACAGCACCCACAATTTTATTCATCGCCCCATTGCTACATCCATGCTGTCAACAATTTCCAATCATGATTGCCAATGGTGGTTCTATGAAATGTGGCGGGCGCTGTGAAAATGTGCGTCTCCAAATCGATGACTACCACCTAAAATCCCATATGTTTTCTATTGACATGGGCGGTTGCAGCATTGTGTTGGGTGCGGACTGGCTAAGGACTTTGGGTCCCATTCTCATGGATTTCCAGAACTTAACCATGCAATTCGACCAAGGAGGCCACCAATATAAATTTCAAGACATCACTGCTGGTTCACTTGAGGTCATCAGTTCTCATCGCATGGAAAAACTGCTCAAAAAAGGTCATTTTGGTGTCATTGCCCAACTCCACGCCATACAAGCCACATAGACCCCACCAGTGCGCCAAGACCTCCAAGCCCTCCTTTCTAAACATCAAACGGTATTTTCCATTCCCCAAGGACTCCCTCCTTCACGTGGTGTCCATGATCATTCCAATCCCCTGGTCCTAGGCATCCTTCCCCCCAATATACGTCAATATCGCCACCCCTTTGCACAAAAAAAATGAAATTGAAAAAATGGTCCATGAACTCCTTATTGCCGGCGTCATCCATCCTAGTACGAGCCCTTATTCCTCTCCAGTTGTCATGGTACTGAAGAAAGAAGGTTCTTGGAGAATGTGTCTTGACTTCCATTCTCTCAACAAACTAACCATCAAAGACAAATTTCCCATTCCTGTCATTGATGACCTCCTAGATGAATTGAGTGGCACCCAATTCTTTACCAAACTTGATCTTCGCTCGGGCTATCACCAGATACGTATGAAAGACACCGACATTCCCAATACTTCCTTTCACACTCATGAGGGCCGCTATGAGTTTTTGGTCATGCCCTTTGGTTTGTGTAACGCCCCCTCCACCTTCCAGAGCCTCATGAACCATGTCTTCCGCCCTTTACTCTGTCATTTTGTCTTAGTTTTCTTTGATGATATCCTCATCTATAGAAAAACCTGGACAGACCATCTTGCTCATGTGGATCAAGTTCTCCACCTACTCTCTCAGCACCAACTTTTCCTGAAATAGTCCAAATGTGCTTTTGGTGCCTCAGAAGTAGAATACTTGGGTCATCTGGTGGGAAAGGATGGCGTTAGGGTGGACCTAAAAAAGATTGAAGCTATGCAAGACTGGCTGCACCCAAAGACTCTCAAAATCTTGCGTGGATTTTTGGGCCTCATAGGGTATTATCGCAAGTTCGTTAAGAACTACGAAAAGATTGCATCACCTCTCACGGCTCTTCTAAAAAATAACTCTTTCACTTGGACTCCAGCAGCTGCTCAAGCTTTTCAAACCTTGAAGATGGCCATGGGAACCACTTTGGTTCTATCCCTTCCCGACTTCACAAAGACCTTTGTGTTGGAATGTGACACCTCAGGGAAAGGAATCAATGCTGTCCTTATGCAAGAGGGTCAACCTTTGGCCTTCACTAGCAAGCAACTGTCTGAAAAGAATCTGGGCAAACCCATTTATGAAAAACAAATGTTGGCGATTCTGCATGCCGTTGAGTTGTGGCATCCGTATCTCTTGGGGCAATGCTTCCAAATTAAGACAGACCATTAAAGCCTCAAGTACTTTATGGAACAACACATTTCCTCCCAGGAACAACAAAAATGGGTGACTAAGATTTTTGGATATGATTATGAGATCATTTACAAGAAGGGAAAAGACAATGTTGTGGTGGATGTACTGTCCCAGATATGAAGGTGAATGATCCATTTTTTCTCTTTCTTTCATTGTACCCAATTGGCTCCAAGCTGTGCACCAGGAATGGCTTCAAGATCCCAAAAGTTCACATCTGATCCAACAACTACAAAACAAGGCTCCGACCCCCCTAGGGTACTCTTGGCTCGAGGATGAGCTTCAATACAAAGGCCTCTTGTATTTAAGTAAACAATCCAAGCTCAAATCCACGGTGCTTTCTGAGCTTCATGATACACCCAGAACAGGGCACTCAGGGTTCACCAAAACATATGACCAAGTCAAACGTTCTTTTTTCCGGGATGGTATGAAACATGAAATCCGTAAGTTTGTAGCTGAATGTGAGGTGT
Source organism: Picea engelmannii (assembly GCA_009831015.1). Lineage (NCBI taxonomy): Eukaryota > Viridiplantae > Streptophyta > Pinopsida > Pinales > Pinaceae > Picea > Picea engelmannii. The sequence goes on along the minus strand of ML836711.1, from coordinate 37,191 downwards.
GTCAACGCAACAAGGGAGAAACAGTTAAATCTCTAGGCACCCTCCAACCGCTTCCGATTCCCCTGTTATTTGGAAGGATATATCTATGGACTTTATTACAGGCTTACCCAAATCGAGGAATAAATCAGTCATAATGGTGGTGGTGGATTGCCTTTCCAAGTATGCTCATTTTTGCGCTCTTCCCCACCCATTTACTGCATCCAAGGTGGCTCAAATTTTCATGGACCAGGTCTTCAAGCTTCATGGCATGCCACACTCTATTGTTTTCGATCGAGACCCAACTTTCACAAGTAATTTTTGGCAAGAGTTGTTTAAGCTACAAGGCACACAATTGCATCTCAACTCAGCTTATCATCCCCAAACAGATGGTCAAACAGAAGTTGTCAACAAGTGTTTGGAAACATATCTGAGGTGCTTTGCCTCTGAAAAACAACACCAGTGGGCTCAATGGTTACCCCTCGCTGAATGGTGGTACAACACTACATACCATACAACCACTCGCATGACTCCTTTTGAAGCAGTATATGGACATAAGCCGCCTTCAGTTCTCTCATACTTACCAGGTACCTCGAAGGTCCAAGTGGTTTATCAAACAATTACATTCCGAGAGGATATCCTTCATACCCTTAAAGAGAACTTGGTCATGGCACAAGATAGAATGAAGCAGCAAGCAGATCAAGGTCGCTCTGAATGTCAATTTGCAGAAGGGGATCAGGTGTTTATGAGACTGCAACCATATAAGAAAACTTCCCTCAAGGCCGAGCATTGTCAAAAGCTAGCACCCAAATTTTATGGCCCTTACATAGTTCTCAAGCATGTGGGACAAGTCACATATCAGTTAGCTTTGCCCAGTCAGTCGAAGCTACATCCTATTTTTCATGTTTCATGCTTGAAGAAGGTGATTGGAACCAGGTACCAAATTCAAATCAACCTTCCAGAGTTAGCTGAAGAATGATCCATTTAGCTACAGCTAGAAGAATTTTTGGACTAGCATGAGCATCGCCTGCATCAGAGAACCATCAAGGAAGTGCTAGTACAGTGGAAATATATGACTCTAGCAGATGCCACTTGGGAACTAGCTACCATTCTGCAACAGTTTCCACATCTCAAGCCTTGAGGACAAGGCTATTTTTAAGGGGGCGGACATGTTAAGGTCCTAACCCACACATAGGTAGATCAATGTATTCGGATGTAATAAAGGCCAATATTAATAAGGCCTTTCAATAAAATAGAATAAGGCAGATGTAAGAAGACCTAATAGAAGCTTCCACTTCTAGAAGGATCTTCCTCTAGATGCTTCTCTTAATAGACATATTTAGTATAAATAAGGGTCGAGGGTATGAGAACCCTAGCTTGGATATTATTGTAATAGAGCGCTACTCGACTGGAGGTTGCCCCCTCGAAGAGGCCTGTGAACATTGTTTTCTGAATCAAAGTGCTTTTCTATTGCTATTTCGTATATCATTTCTGTGTATTGTGAAGATTATGCTGGATATTTTACTGTTACTCTGCCATTTATAGCATTTTGTTTCTGTTCTGCATATTTTATATATCTGGTATCTTGCAATTTGAAAGGTGATAAGGAAAGGAGGAGTGGTTTATCTATACCTCTGTCCTGTAAGGGAAGCGTTAGTGGCTACTTGAATTTTAGGCAAAGTGTCATTGGTCAAGGAGTTAGTTTTGACTGTTCCTTTGTTAGTTCTAACATTTATTTCTTTTGAGTTGGTGGGGGATTTACCTTGTAAGATTTTGAATTTTTTTTCTTGGATTTGTGGGATTTTCATGAGTTCAAAAAATAAAATGTTTGCCTTAGTCTTTTTCAAGTCTTCTAAGAAATTATATTCTAACCTGACCGAGGGTGTGGATGTAGTATTGCGTTTCGACATCTGATTGGTCATTTTCTGGTCATAAGAAGTATTTTTTAGAGGGTCAAGGATAGAATTCGCTGGGGGTGATGATGGATTGGTAGATGAAGCGGTAGGAGTGGTGGGATTGTTAGTGGTGGTGTCATCATTAGAAGTTTTCTTGATGAGGCTTCTAGTTGTAACAACATTTTGTGACATATGCACTTCTTCTACTTCTTATTCTTATTCTACAAATGAGTTGTCCCAAAATGAATTTAGTTTATGTTGTTCAGGTTTTTGAGATTATTGGGATTGATCTTGTTGTTCCTGAGCCATCTCCCCTTCTTGATCAACCTTAGTTAGATTTTCGGTCACCTAAGTTTGTAAATCCCAACTATATATTCCATATTAATGCCATCTGACCGAGGGGTGATGGTTTTATTTGTAGGGGGAGAAGTTTCATGTTTCTTCGGAGGGAACCTAAAAAATTTGTTTGGGTTAGAGGACCCTTCTCCAGTACTTTTCTTTAGATCAATCAGGTCATTGGAGGATTTCTTGATAATTCTCTGAAGTGCCTCCATATCCATAGGATCATATGATTTGTTTTCTTCTGAAGGTTTAGATGAAGTTTCTTTAGCTTTTCCTTTATATTTTGAAGGTTTGGAACTGGAGTTTCCCTTCAATCTTAGTAGTTTTTTCTCAAACTTAAGTGCTTCTTGGAAGGCTTCCTCCACTATGCGCTTCTCTACATTCTTGACATGCATGGCCATGGATACGGGAAATATAGATGTATAGAATTCAATGGTGACATCCTCTGCAGGTTTAGAGGCACGAGGGATTATTTTGAGTTGGGTAAGAAAGTATTGATTATAATCAATCACCAACTACTTGGTGTTCATTTTGACTCTTGAGAGTTCTAGGACACGTGTAGTAGGTGTTTTGTTTTCTACGAATTTTCTTAGAAAGATATTTTCAAAGGTTGCCCAATCAATGATAGTGGATTCTTCAAGTGAAAAGTACCAAGTGGATGTGTTTTCTTTGAAAGAGAGTGGAAAGAGCCGACAAATGACATCTTCATGTCTAACGACAACTGAATTGTTTCGGTCTGGGTCGAACTTAGGTAAAAATTTCTTAGGATGACTGTGTTGAAATGGATATTGTTATCACTCCAAGAAACTCTTTGGGGTTGTAGGACAAAGATGCTTGGTAAATTAAAATATGAATAGGTTTATGATTATGTTGGGATAAAATGGAATAACTAACCTACTAGATCATATCAAGACAGTCAAAGGATATATAATCAGATGAGACAGTGTTTTCAAGAATAAATGATCAGATGAATAACATAACAATGGATGAAGAATACTATACTTACTAACCAGATCACACATGTGATGGGTTGGATAAGATAGTGCAAGTATCACTATTAAATCAAGCTTATGAGTTGACCAATGAGATGACAATCATTGACAACTAAGACAAACTTGAATCAAAGTGAAGATTACTATTAAACCAAGCTATGAACTAACTAATGAGATGAAAGTCATATTTTAGTTAAGATAACTTGAATAAAAGCATAGAATAAGTAGGAAATGCCAATCTGATATTAATAGAGAAAGAAGAATGTGATCTGTATTACATATCTATGATAGTCTATTACAAAGAAGCATGGTATTGTATCCATAATTAAAACCTTAGTCCTATGACTGAACCCCCCTTCTATTCCTCTCATATCCTTAGCTTTATAGCTTTACAATAAAATATTCAGATCCTAGAAGAATGGATCAAACTTGCTAAAGATAGAAAGTCAAAACAATTTTTTACAAAAAGAAATGAGATGAACCTAGAAAATAGGCCAATTCCTTATTTCATGGTCTTCATATCAGCTAGAAACTCTATGCTGTGCAGAAAAGCCTTCCAAGGTTGTTTGATATCCTTTGATGAAGATAAATTCGAATTTGCCACATATAGATAAAATGCTGATTCATTGCCCCTCAAAATAGGTGTCAAATCAACTTGAACACCTCCTCTAACTCCTTTGCATCAAAAGTGGATCTTAGATTGGACATTATAATTCAATATCTATCTTTAGAAAGAGTTTTCAAGATATTTGGCTGAGTAAAACTTCGATCTGGGCAAAAATACACCTTCGCTGCCTATCTCAAGTTTCACCAGCTATTTCGTCTTAAGATTTTCTAATTAGCTGGTGAAAGCTCTGCTTTTCATCAGATAACTAGTTATAATTCCACCTTCTGTGCTGGTGAAAGTTATATTTTATCTTTGAGAAAAAAATTATGCAGAGTAGCAATGATCAATACTTGACACATCACCAGCCTCAACCTCACTTGGGTTGGGAGGTCTTAAAATCGCAGGTTCAAATCTTTTAGACCTTTATAAATGGCCTTGGCAATCCGAAGAAAGATTTCCTTCAATATTTACTGTTATGATAACTCACAGAATACAGTAAAATACAACGATTTTGTTAATGGAAATGATGATTCCAAGCCTGGAATTCCTCACTGGAATGACTTGGATCGAATAATGTTGCATATAATTTCTCTCAACTATTTCACACTTCGGATTCTTCACAGAGGACATTGGAACGATTCAAATCAAGATTTTTAGGTAAAACTATGCCCTTCCAAGGAAACCCATGCCATTCTGATCAGCATGCATCCATATCTGTGCAAGTACTTTCTTGGGTAAATTGGCCCCTTGAAAGAAGACCAAGGCTTCGACACCACTTATCCTTTGAAAATAGACGTCGAACAAATTGATGCTTTGCAGGCGAGCCATTGAAGAGATCCTCCTCGATCTGCCAATCCCTCAACGCATCCAAATTCAACCCTGAAACCCTAATTGCTGGCGAATCACTGCATCATTTCATGTGAAAGAATAGACCAAATCAAAAATAATTTGGAGTTTTGATTAACCTCTCCGCCCCTAATGTTTTGAGATCACTACAATCTGAAGAAACCAAATAGAAAAGCAAACGATTTTCAAACAGACCATAAGCCCTATCATTTGCATTTTGCTCGCATGGATGTTTTTCTCGAGTCATGGATATGAGCGATCTGCACATTCTAGATTAAACTTTTGCACTGTAACACATGCAAATCTCAATTTAATTCTTTGTCTTTGACAACCACAATCTCAAAATTTAATGCTGATTACTGACATGAACGCTGTCTTCGTATATGCCAACTTTAATATTTCTGTGTCAACAAAATGTATGAAAGGAAGACACGACGCTTGTGCTGGGCTTGGTGTTGGTTTGACTGCTGTGACTTGAATCGTAATGTATTGCGTGGCACCTATATCATCAACACAACCTTAGATATGTCTCTTTTGTTAGCTCTTGGTCAATAACAGTTCTGCTTATTCGACACAAAAACTGAACACATGTAATCTCAAATTTGTCAACCAGGCGCTTGAAAATTTTGATCCCCTGTAGCTTGGCGCTTACACTTGGCTGGTGTGTCAACTTGTGGCTTGACATGAGAATCAGCATGTGGGACTTTCCAATCTTTTGGTAAAAGCTATGAAACTCATAAGCTAGGTTAGGCTTAGGAATATGATTAGATATTGACACTTGTGCACACACAAACTTTTTGTTATTTTTACAAAAAATGTATATTTTGTTTAGAAAATAATAAAACCATAAAAGCTAGGAAATGACATTTATTTGTGTCTTTGTATTGCAGGTTCAGAGGAATAGTATCAAAGCAGTCTTAGGAAAGGAGATTAATAGGAGATTATTCAAGGCTTGAAAACCCGAAAGAAATGAGAGTATGACACTGGCCAAAAACCTAGGGGAATGATAATTCAAGTAGCAAGTAATGAGGGCATTCTAAAAAATATCATTATTTTTTTGGTCGCTAACAGATACTTGACACTGAGGGGGGGGGGTGTTGGCACAAGGGTAGACCCAGGGTTCAATGCACCAACAAACCCTAACTACTATCCCTTTCGACAACACCTACGAAGCAGATGAAGTCTCACCAGAGGTAGAGGCAGGGGTGGTTGCAAGACTTAGGTGTCTGCAACCTTAGCTAGGACACATATATGTGATTTTAATACTTAACAGAGAACTTAACACCGATGGTTCATCAATATTTAACCACTATTCTACTGCGCAGATAAACATAACATCACATCAATCACTCAAATCTGATGTATCAAGCACTTATCATACATAGGTAGATTAAATCTAGCAGATTCAAGCACTAAGAACATTCACATAGGTCAGATATATATCCATATACAACATTAGCACAACGCATAAGCAGATCAATCTATTTATATCGAAGAAATTTAGCAAGTAAAGACATAAACATATCAAGACATAGCACAAAGAAGGACAACACAACATTTACGTGGTTCACCCCCACCCTGGGGCTACGTCCACAAACTCTTCCTCTTTATTGTCTTTAGTCAATCAATTACATTCACAAAGCCTCAAAACCTTACTCTGCATAGGACAAGATATCTACGCAGCTAGCTAGATCCTCCTTCCTCGAGTATATCTAAGTACACAACCTCTTACAATGACTTGCACTTAGCTCTGCAAGTCTCACACAGTATGCATAGAGCACTTACAATCTTGATCACACAAATCCGACTTTAGCACTTAGCTATTCTTTTCACTTCTCTGATTACATCACCTAGTCTTCTATATATACTTTACAAAATAGGCCTAAACATGAGTAAACCCATGGGCCGACATCCCATACCTGTTACATAATCCCAAATCCCAAAAAGGACCCAAAAAGGGGCCAAGATCCCATGATCTCTGCTTCATCTTGCGCTCCTCCTTTGATAGGCTGTCAAAGTCCCAAAATAGGTCAAACTTGACCAAAGATCTCTCAAAACTTGGTCAAGGGCCAACAGGCCCCCAACACTCACCTGTGACTCGTCCCGAGTCACTTTGATCTGGGTATTTCTACTTCAAAAGCCTCAATATTGGCTCAAGCTACTTCAACTTGTTGCTTTGCCATAGCCTCTTGTGCAACAAACTCTTGGATGACTACCTCATTCATAGACCCCTCCAGGTGCTGTTCAGCTGCAATAAAAACCTGCTCCAGTTCTGCTCCTTGGCCTTCTATATTTGTGAAAAATTGGTAGGCCTTATATTGTATAGGTTGGAGTCTCTGAGTTAATTCCATAACTATGCTCTGGATAGTGTGGATCTTCTATTGGGAGGTGCATAGATTTTGGGAGAAATTCATTCTTTCCATATCTAATAGAGGCTTCAGCTGCACCTATATTATTTCGGTTTGATACTTCACCTCTTGGAGTTGCGACTCCAATGCCTTTAGTTCTAGATTCTCTGTGAGTTGCTCGTAGGTCTAGGCACTGTGATCAATAATTTGCTTACATTCCATAGTAATGGATTTTATTCTCTCAACTGCGCTTTGAGCAGTTGTTGCTCTTTTGTCCCTTACATCCCGTGGGGTCTCGAGAACTGCGCAGATCTCTAAGTCTGCTATGCATTGCTGTAATTGATGGATAAATTATGCGAGCTATTCCACTTGTTGCATGACTCGATCTTATACCTTTATTTCGACAACTGTCACAGAGAAAATATCTATGTTGACCGCTTCTTTTACTTCAAGTTGCTTTGCAAGAAACTGTTCTTTTCCTTGTTGCATCTATTCTTTTTCTTCATCAAAATTCGCTTGGAGATCAATATTTTCCTATTTTGCAACTCGACGCTGTTCGAAAAGTACTCCTTATACTTGCGTCAAAGCTTGGGTGGCTTGGTTGGTTTCTTCCTGTGCTCGTCGGAGGCGAGTTTTGACTATATTAGCTAGTTGGTGGAGTTGGGCTAGCGCATCTCCCAACTCCGGTTCTCCCGACGCAGTGGAGACTGTGCAATTGGACTGAAGGGCCTGGTGTACCCCTCGAAGTTCAACTTCGATCCTATAATACATTTCTTCCTGCTTGGCCATTTGTTTCTTTGTTATTTCCAGGGAGGCTTCGTTGAGGGCTACGACGATGAAATCAAAATTGTCAGAGGTGAGGATGGTCTGCATCTTGGTCAAGGTAGCTTTCAACTTCTTCCAGGAAGAAGGTTTCAGGGGGGAAACCTTCCTCTTCTTCAAGGGATCCTCCTCATCTCTGGGCGGTGTTACTTCACTGGGCCTCTATTCAGCTTTGACTTCATCACCACCCCCTCAGTCAGGTGACATGGAAGCAGTCTTTCCTGAGGTGCTGCTTAAGTTTTGGAGCTTCTCAGTCTTCTTCTGCCTGCTTGTTCTGGGTGTATTATGTTCTTTATGGGTGTCCTCCGAGCTATCATTATCAGATATCTCTATGAGGTTGGAGGGGAAAAGGAGGTCAACAGACCATTCCTTAGTGATTTCCTCCAGGTCTTCTTTTGTAATCTTATAATATGTCTAGAGCTTCTCTTTATGTTCATTTGCCCGCGTTATAATATAAGTGAAGTGCCGATATGCGCTCAACTTCATCAGTGGTCGAAACCTTTGTAATGTGTTTGGATTCATGTGAGGATCGACTTCAATGGATGACTTCAACTGAAGGTAGTATGTATGAAACAAAACATTCAACCTCCACTGTTTGTTCATATCTGTTGAATACCATAGGGTAGCGAACTTTGCGACAAGCGGTTCGAATGACTCTATGTCTGGGAAGGTTTCTCCTTCTAGCCTCTCCCAGGAAACAAATGAAATGAGGACCAGGAGCCAGCTAAAATGGATTTTGTAACCTTGGTCCTGGGCTTCTCGGAAATCAAGTTCCAACTGGTTAACTAGGTACAACACCCAGTTCATTTGTAGGCCTTCTTCGCACTTCCCTGCGAGGTCAACAACAAAGCCAGTGACCTGCATAGGTATGTTCTTTTTTACTAACTTTCCAACTATCAGTTGACATGAGAGGTGCACTACACCACTCTTAATGGAAGCTACCTTGTAGCCTCTTGTTCCCTTCTCAACATCACCATAGGTGTCCTTTATCTTCTATGCAAGTGCACGATCTGCAAATTTTCCTAGATAAAAGTCATGCGGGTCAGGTCCTTGCATAATTAGGCATGTGATCCTATGGATCAGTGTTAGGTCAACTGCAATGCAACAATATAGCCATAAGTAGCCACCATGGTAACATGACAGTAGCAGCTTGACACAATCATTTAATTCCTGGTGTCTTCCGAAGTGTGGGATTTTCATGATGTTCAATAGGGTGGACTGCATGAGGTTCATTGTCCATGACTGGGGGATGATCTTCGAATTATTTCCTTTAGTTCTGGTCAGGTACTTATATGGGGCGAGCATCCCATATATACTGTGATCTCCAAGGTTGAAGTCACTAAACTTTAGTGCTGCGATCTTGTCTTGGTATGTTCAAACTACACGTATCCCCTTCGGGAGGCATGCAGTAATTATGGTGTACTTGAAATTGTGTGGTACACTATCACTGTTCATTGCGCTAGCCAGAGGTAGGATGTAATTGGGCAGTATGTTTGGAATTGGTTTTTCATTTGCGAGGTCATATTTATGCTTGGTTCTCTTTTCTGCTGCTGGCCAGGATGGTCTTGCTCCGTGAGCAATCGATGAAGAATCTTGCACCGTTCTCATTGATGAAGCTTGTATGCCTGCAAACATCGACATGACTCTTTCAGTCATGAGGTCGATCAAAAATTCTTCAACAAATTTCTCTGCAGCGCTGAACTCAATCGACATACGTGCTTGGGATTGAAAATCTCAGGTTCAGGGAGTAACTTAGACATGAAAATACGATAGAGGGTAATATCGCAATGAGCACTGTGTAAAATCAATGAGTTTGTGGACTTAGATTAACGGTTAGCAAAAGTTTTCTCGGGGCATGGAGTGGTGGTATAAATAGATAACTTGGCAATGGATCTCTTGCAACGAGTGGAAACGGGAAAGAATCCTTAATTAACTCTGTTATGTCCATTACGACGTGGTCCAACGGTCTGGTGGCGAAACATAATTTCCTTCCGACTCATTTGAAGGGTCAGCCAAACGGTTATATTAGTCCCAACGACTATATTGCTTCTCCATGGCGAAGTGCCATGTGACGCTGTTTTGTTATCCCGACGAAGTTCCAATTTTGCAATTTTTCTGTCTGTGAGGTTCCTTCTGGAGCCTTCTGTAACTTGTCGATCTTAGCTCTCTTCTTACTTAGCTTTCTAGCCTTCTTTCTAGTGAGATTTATCTTGGTATGCCTTTTTCCATTCCAATTCTTATCTTCTTGTGGCATAGTTACTTCGCGTTGTTGAGATTCTTTCCTAAGATTCGAGGGTGGTGATTCTTCTTTCTCTAGAATAGGTACTGCAGTCTTCTGTGGGTGTTCTAGTGTTCTTGCAACTTTGACATCCAAGTCTATGGTGTTAAATAGCTTTGATATGTTCTTTTGTTCTTTAATCAAGTGTGCGATCCTTCTAGTCATAAAATCTTTTAACTCTTGCTTCTTCTGCTCTAAAATTTCTTCTTCTTCTTTCCTTCTGGCCTGATCTTTTTCAATCCAAGGTTTTCCTAGTAACATGGTAAATGGGGCGCTGTTCTCAATAAATCTAATAATCTCAAATTCTTCTACTGTCGAAGTTCCATTGGCATTCATAGATATCTTGGTGAGCTTTCCACATAGGTTTATCAGTTTTCCTCTAAATAGCCCTATTCCTCCCAATGAAGGAGTCATAGCAGGCTTCTCTAAAAGTTCCCAAGTTCTTTCTGTCATGATATTCACTTGTGTTTTCTCATCTAGAACAAAATGAATGTCGAAGTCTCCTATTATTGATTCAAGGCATTATTTTTCTTTGAAGATCTCTGATAAACTGCCATGTCGGTGGTCATTCAAGGTTTCTCTTATTTGTAGCAATGCTTTCTCTGATTCTTTCTGGGGTTTTGCCATTTTTGGATCTGCCTTAGGGTTTTCTTGTCTCATGTTCATTCCTTCAAGCTTAGCAATCATTCTAGGGAAATCCAATACTTTGTGGTCCATAGCTTTGCAACAGAGACAACTAGGTCTTCTCCTATGGAATTCCTTAGCAAGATGTCTTGGTTTTCTGCAATTGTAACAGAGGGTTAATCCTCTTTTTATTTTAAATGATCCCAATCTCTTTTTGTACTTCGTGCTAGGATCATAGTAGCTAACCTACAAACATTTCTTTCTAGCATACTGCATACACTTGTTAGTCCAAACATTCTTTCTATGCATAGGTATAATACATCTTTCACTATTCTTATCAGATCTATGCATATCAAACGTTCTTTCATCTATTAGTGCCCTAGTTTTCAAGCTAGGACAGAATCTATCAACCATATCTAGATCCATACTTTTGAAACAAAAATTTCCACTTATCTTACTTCTACATAACAAAAAACCTT
>ML836710.1:35929-58596 GCA_009831015.1 Picea engelmannii | reverse complement strand
GATCTAATGTTAAAAGGAAGTGACATAAATGGTATAAATAAATATCATTATACATTCATTTTGACACACAAGTCGAATTTCAGAGGAAATTAGAAGTAAAGAAGGCCGGATTTCAAGGGAGGATGAAGTATTTTGGTGATGTGTTCTAAGGTATGTTATTTTCAGGTCATCTTACCATTTTTACTATAATTTGTTTTCTAGAACGACTCATATGGGGAAATTGATATGGTATTGAGAAGACATATCAAGGTACCTGTGGTAAACATTTCAGCTCTTGATTTGCTACAATTATGGAGATACACTCTGTGGAAGATAGGGTTTGTGACCAGTCCTGAAGCTAGTCAATAAACAGGTGTTCCAGTTAAAATAGTCATAACTGTTTCATCGAGAATCCAAATGATGTGGGAAAAATTGAATTGGAAATATTACGGACTATAGTTTCTGGTGTGTGAGTTTCAAAATCATATGTTAAATATTGAGCACGGGGCATTCTGTGCAAGTTCACTCTCTTGAATAGACCAGAATTGAATAAAGTCTACCATTCTTTCTATAACTTATTTTTGGGAAGGATTCAAGGAGTGAAACTTGGAGGAGTTTCAGAGAATACATTGAGTAATGTTATCTATAGGATCAGAGTACTCCAAGAATTGAAGAATTGCAGAAATTGAAGAAGTCTGAGGAAGCATTATCAGGTTCTATGTGATGATTTAATGTGAAGTTTTAGTATCTCTCGTATATTCTTGGTTGGAAGGAAGGGGCAAGGATGGAGAGTTCAAATCTCTCTTGATATTGGAGGATTGTATATTCCTCTTGGAGATTTATCCCTCCCTTTACATTTGGAAGCTGCAGCTACCTTTGGAAGTCATTACTTCCCTTGAACAATAACTATTGATTATTTCTCATATATTGTCCATGGTGTATTGTGGTGTATTGCTGTAACTCTTATACTATTGTTCATTGCTCATTGGATATAATTGAATGGTTTAAGTATAAGTTGAAAAATGTTATAAATTGTACTTGATACTGATTCACCCCCCTCTCAGTATCAACACCTTCAACATTTCAAATCTTGTTGAATTTTATTTTCAAACCCTTCCTTAGAAAATATGTCTTAGTATTTTTTGATGGCATACTAATCTACAACAAAGCTTGGGAAGAGCATGTAAAACATGTTGACAGAGTATTACAACTATTGGAAGAGAAACAACTTTATGTAAATCCTTCCAAGTGTGCCTTTGGGGTTCAAGAAGTGGAATATTTGGGTCATATTGTATCTCATGAAGGTGTAAGAGTGGACCATAACAAAATTAAAGCTATGAGGGAATGGCCAATTCCCAAAACCTTGAAGAAAGTTAGAGGATTTTTAGGATTGACAAGCTATTACTGCAAGTTTTTCAAACACTATGGTCAAATAGCAGCACCTATAACAACATTATTAAAGAAGGAATCATTTTCTTGGACTCAAGAAACAACCAAAGATTTTGAAAAACTTAAGGAGGCTATGTGTACAACTCTTTTCCTAGACACACCCGACTTCACAAAAACATTTATTATGGAATGTGATGCTTCAGACCATGGCATCGGTGTAGTTTAATGCAATAAGGAAGGCTCCTTGCCTTCAAGAGAAACCAAATTAAAGGAAAAAAACTTACTCAAACCCATTTATGAAAAAGAAATGTTGGCCATACTACATGTAGTTAAGAAATGATGCCCATACCTAATAGGAATAAACTTCAAAGTAAAACAAATCATGATAGTTTGAAGTACTTCTTGGGGAAACGATTATCTTCAGAAGAGAAACACAAATGGGTTATGAAGATGCTAGGTTATGACTTTGTAATTATCTACAAAAATGAAAAACATAATATTGTGGTAGATGCACTTTCAAGAAAAGAAGAAGAAATAGAGGGTTCACTGTGTGTTATTTCTATTATGCAATCCAATTAGGTGGAAGAAGCATGGATATAATGGAAGCAATATCAAGATATACCCAAGATCATTCAACAACTACAAGAGGACCCCAGTTCATTAGATAGATTTGTATGGAAGAATGATTTGTGATGGTATCATGATTGCCTATATTTATTTAAGAACTCCCAACTCAAACATAAGTTCCTTCTGGAATTGCACACTTCTCCTATAGGAGGACATTCAAGATTCTTGAAAACTTACCATATGATCAAGAATACTTTTTTATAGGAAGGTATTAAAACTGATATTCAAAAGTTTGTGTCTTAATGTGTGGTTTGCCGATAGAATAAGGGAGAGAAAATCAAGATGTCAGGTCTCCTACAACTGTTAGCTATACCAAGTCAATGTTGGGAAGAAGTTTCAATTAATTTTATTACAGGTTTACCCAAATATGAAGGAAATAATATCATCATGGTAGTGGTGGATCAACTGACAAAGTATGCCCATTTTTACTCTCTTTATCATCCTTTTAAAGCAAGTATAGTAGCTACATCATTCATGGAAACAATTCAAAAGCTACATGGAGTCCCCAAGATTACTGTAAGTGATAGAGATCCAATTTTCACTTGAAAATTTTGGACCAAATTTCTTCTTGTTTGGGTACTCAATTGGTTCACAACTCATCTTATCATCCTCAATCTGATGGGGAAATTGACATTGTGAATAAATGTATAGAAGGATATATTTGTTGCTTTGCATCTAATAAAGAGACACACTAGGTCAAGTGGTTTCCCTTGGCACAATGGTGGTACAACACATCCTTCCATACTTCATCAAAGATGTCCCCATTTTTGGCGCTTGATATCATCCTCCATCCATTACATCACCCTTGAAAGAGGCTATAAAGGTTCAAGCAATGGAGGACCACATAGAGCACCAACAAGAGGTTCTCAAACTATTGAAGGACAACTTGGTTATGGCATAAAATAGGATGAAACAAAAAAAATATCAACATCGTAGTGAAAGGGAATTTGAAGTGGGGGATTGGGTATTTTTTAGGCTACAACCATATAAATAGATGTCCCTCAAGCAACAAAATAAGGACAATAAATTAGCACCCAAATATTATGGCCCCTATAAGGTGTTGCAAAGGATTGGAAGTATGGATTACAAATTGGAGTTGCCTCCACCTTCACATATACATCCATTCTTTCATGTATCTTTCTTAAAGAAGGTAATTGGTGACAAGATCACAATCCAAACTATTTTACCATACATTAATGACGAAGGGAAAATCATAATATAACTAGAAAGAATCCTTGAAACAAAGATTAAGCAGTTGAAAAATCAATAAATTATTGAGCACCTCATCAAACAGAATAACCAACCAGTGGAAGAGGTGACATGGGAAGATGAGTTCCTCATGTAGAAACACCCATAGTAAGAAAATTGTCGATGACAACACTTGTTTGAAAGGGAGGGAATGTTAAGCCCTAGACAAAGCCCCATGTTAAGTATAAAACTCTTTATTAAGCCCTAGATATTGAATTATTACATTTCTAGTGTTATATTAGTAGTTATGCTAGAAACCTTCACTGTAAACATAGTTACCGACTTAATGAGAACTGTGACCTCAAAACGAGAACTCTGGCAAAAAAACCAATATTTTTGCATAAAAAAACATCAAAATCAACCCCCAAATCAAAAAGTGGTGCTACCAGTAGCACCATTTTTTAAAATGGTGTCAAAATTACAACCTTTTTCAAACATGGCCTCCGAAACTCAGACAATAGCCCAGAAAAACCTTAAAATTAACACCTAATTTTTTTTTTTTTATTCTTTTCAAAACGTTAAAATTTTAGATAATTTGAAATCATCTTTTTAGCAATTGGTACCATTAAAACCAAAACCTCAAAATAAACCATCAAATTGAAAAGCACTTGTTGATTAATTGGGTTGGTTTTCATTGATGTCAACCGTTGAAGAAAGTTCGGTAGCAAATTCTAGTAGCACAAAGGTTTGAGTAATGGACTCAAGTTTGTTGGATGGATAATGGTATGAGTTTTGATATATTTTCAGGCAAGACTATTTTATATGGATAGTACATATCATTCCATTTCTAGTGGTATGTGGAACGTCACATAACTCCTCACGGTTAGAGAGTTATGGCCATGTGAAGTTGGAGAACCCTCATGAGTCATCTAGAAGCCCCAAAAGGTCAAAGTAGTCAAAGTGGTTGCAAAGAAGAAATTATTTNATACCCTTCTTGTTAAGGGGGAGTGTTGAAATAATGTAACTGCAAAGAGTATTCTTATTATTATTGATATATTATTCATAGGATCAATCCCCATTGTGGATTGATCATGTTGGCTATTGTAATAGGACCAAATCCCCTTTTGCAGATTGGTCAAATGACAATTGTAATAGGCAGAATAAGAAGTCGGCCCCAACATATATTAAAGAGACCCAGAAATATAATAAAGGTGCGTTTACCCACCCAGTTTGAGAAGTCGACCCTGCCAATGAAGAGACACTTCACATGTGCCAGACTTGCATAAATAAAGGAGGCTAGCGCCTCACTTAGACACAAATCACTTGCTCATTTGAGAGACAAGTTCAGATCTGCTACCGGAGAAGAAGGAGAGAGAGAGTGGCGCATATCTGGGAGAGGACTTTCTGTATTAGTTTAAGAGATCTCTTGGCATTGTATTGGCTATCTATATTAAGGAAGTTTTGCTGGGTTTTCTTTCCCTAGAGGGTTTCCCATGATAAATGCTGTGTCTCTTGTGATTGTGTATTTCTTAGTGATCTTGGATTATGCTATTGTTATCTAATGAAATGCAAACATCTATAATAATGGCTTAAACATTAACAAAAATCTTCATTATCCTCATAAGTACCTTGAAAATCCTCACTTGGAGGAAAATCATCATCACCAACATTGCTTCTTTTAAATTCCTCATTCGAGAAAGACTGTCCAGCATAGCCATAATCGTCACCCTTACTTTTAAAATCCCCACTTGGGGGGAATTCTTCATCATCCGCATTTGTGCCTTGGAAATCCTCACTTGGAGGAAAATTTTCATCAATACCTTCAAAATCCTCACTTGGAGGAAATTCATCATCACCAACATTGTTGTATTTAAATTCTCCACTCGGGAAAAAGTGTCCACCATTGTCATAATCATCTTCACTGCTTTTAAAATTTCTACTTGAGGGAAATTCTCCATCATATTCATTGGTGCCTCATAAATCTTCATCGATACCTTGAAACTCCTCACTTGGAGGAAAATTTTCATCCCAATCATTTAAATGTTGATCGTAGTCTCCACTTTGACCTACATTTTGATTATTTTCATTACTATTAAAATACTGAATAGATTTATCACCATCATATTCCTCCTCTTCATCATCGGTGCCTTCAAATTTCTTCGATTTAGGACTTTCATGAGGAACATGTTGAATAAATTTGCTTGCACCATGATCAAAATTCTGACTAGCTGAAAAATACGATGCCTCATTTGCATTACAAACATTCCTACCGCATTTCCTAGTCCCAACAGAAGAGGTATGCGAACAATTAGTTGGTGTCTCAGAAATAAAATCTTCTTTATCTGACAAAGCCATCCCTTCTCTCTAAGAACATAAAATGATACAAATGATCACCCTCCCTATGACATTATTATAACATGCATACTGGTCTTTTCGTTCTAAATCCCCCCCGCCCCCCCAAAAAAAATCCCCCCTCCAATTTTTTTTTTTCCCCAAAATCCCAGGAGAATCTAGTATTTCAGAGGTTAGTTATTTTTTAAATTCTTACCATTTAACAAAACAACAATTATAAGATTATCTTTGAATCACATAATAATTTGTCATGCAAAAATTAAAAAACCTTAAATTTGTTTAGATGTTTTCTAATTTTTTCTAAAAAATACCCAACTTTTTAAAAAAATTGAGACTTTTTTCAAAAACTTTTAACAAAATCCTTAAGATGTTTTGAAAAAAAAAGAAAAAAAGGTCAAAATTAGGTATATTTTTGTTAAAAAATTTAGTTTTTTAATTGTTTTTTACTTAAATTTTTTTAGTTTTGGCCCATGGTGGTTACTAGGCAATGTACAGGGCTTGGCCGCGGGGGCGATGCCCGACATTTCCCCAGCCCCCCACGACCAATGCATGGTCGTGGCATAAGCCCAATAAGTCCATGGGTCAAATTTTTTTAATTGTTTTTTAAATTAGTTTTTATATTCAATGTTTTTTTTTAGTTAATTATAATGTAAAATGCCTAATTTTAATTTTTTTGTCTTAATATAGGCAAATGGAATGAAAAAGATTATCTATGAGTATATCTGGATCACAACCTGGAATAATGGCATCCAAAAATGCAACTGGAACCTCCATGAATGTTAGGCAACAAAATGATAGCATAACACCAGAGCTATCAAGGGCAATGAAGAATGTTAGAGAGTGGAAATCCGTGGAAGGTGAAAACAAACTGGAATAGTCTTGGTTTGTTAAAGGCAAGCAAGGAAACAATGACGATCATATATATTTGTATTGTACCAAATTAGAACATGTGCAAGGAAATCATCAGGCACTCGGCTTGTTATGAGATATATGTTTGCTGCCAGCCACAAATATTGTTTATGCACTTGTCAAACAAGGGAAAACTTATATCAAGTTTAGATATTGTTTCAAATTGAGCAATTATAACAAGAATGAATGTTTTTCAGAATTATGTGCATCCATCATTGATGACATTGAGAAAGGCAATGTAAGTTTTTTATTTCTATTTTTGTGTCGTTTATTATTTTTAGTATCATGGCATTGTTTTAACTTTATTTAACATGAAAATGTTATATTTTATTTTTACAGGATTTTGCTGAACGACTTTCACATATGTTAGTGGGGATTTACTCTACATAGAATAATATCATGGATGTCATCAACGTTTTTCATATTGAAAAGACACAAGAAGGAAGGAAAAAGAAACATAAAGTAATGGAGGTTGAACCCGCAAGAATAGAGAGAGAAGAACATGAAAGAAGAAAGACAAATCCTCATTCTAGATATCCTAAAAGGGTTACATTTGAAAATAAGGAAACTCTAGATGAAGATTTTGTTGAGATTAGTCCCAATGAGGTTATCACTCCTTCTTGAAAAAAGAATAACCAAGATAAACGAAAAAGAGTAATGGGTGATGATGAGTCTATTCATATTGATTATGAAGAAATCATTGATTTAGATGAAACACATTTAAATCATAAGAGACATAAAACAAATGTTGATAATGTTCAAGAAGCCATCGTTAGCTCAGAATATTATAGTGAAAGTCCTAAAGGTAGCAAAGAAATAATAGCACCAGGTGTTGATCTAGAGAATGGTATTATGAAATCAACATAAAATGCCATTCAAAATAGAATGAGGATGACAAACTTAGTTGATGATGGCCACACGTTTCAGTTGAATGTGAAACAACTTTATAAACCCACAGAAGGGAAAGAAAAATATCAAATTAGAAAACTGCATCACTTGCATATTCACAATTTGAAAGCATTGATTAGGTACAATCCATATGCACATGTGGTTGAATACCTAGTTCTTGTTGACCCAATGGAAGTTCCTACGAGGGAAGAATTTGATAGATCAAATGTTTTTTGACTAAAAATATTATGTGATTAGAGGAAATCATTCTGCCGAGGCTAGAAGAGAATTAATGCAATAATATCCCAATAATCCTATTTTTGAGACAGTCAAATGCATAATTTATGCCAGTTTAACAGATTTAAAAGCAAAGTTACTGGCATGGGATCATAACACAGACACCGAGTATAGAATGTATATGACTTTCATTCAAAGGGTGAGATTTATCCATAATGAATTTTTTGAAATATTTCATGGGGAGAGATCAAATGTTGATGTTAAGTTTCAGAAGCAATGTTGTATGGAAATAAGATTCCCACATGATGATGAAAATACAAAAAAAAAAAATCGCAAAGGAAGTGATATATTTAGAGCCGTGGATAGCTATTTTCAATTGGGATTTAGAACTTGACATGTATGGGATTTGATAGATGAGATCTTCACCATATGGGAAAACATTAGTATAAAAAATCAGAGAGTTAAGACGACTAAACCATTGATATGTGGCACAAGTAACACAGGTCCTGACATAAAAAATCTTCCAGATGATATGACTATAACACCTTGGAGATTAATACAAGGAGTCAAGGATGATAAACTTAGCATAACTATATTATCACGAGTTAGGTCGGGAGAATTTTTAATGGAAGAAATGTGTGATGAATTTAAAAAGTAAGTTTGTTGAGTTATTTTTATTTATGTTAGGACAAGAAAATTAATTTTTTCAGTTTAACATTATTTTTGTTTTATTTAGTCTCAAAGTGTATATGAAAATACAAGAGGAAGTGGTCAAGATGTTGAATGAAGAAAGTTGGAATGATGTTAAACTCAACTATCCAGATTCAAGCTCTTCAACAGTATTGAAACAGTTTTTTGTTGCATTAAAAAATGTATGTTGATTTATTACATTCATATTATTTGTTTGTAAGTTAATTTATTTCTATTTTAGTAGTTATAGATATATAACTACATGTTTGTTTGTTTCATTAAATATGCCAAAGAAGAATGTAGACGGAGTACCTGAAACTTTCAAAAGTTTTATTCAAAAAGCCAAGTTTGAAAGAGAAAGAAAGAGACATGTTGAAAATGTTCAACTTGATGACACCCTTGATTACTACATTTGGAATGGGCTCGACACTATTCAATATAAAGTGATATTAGGTGATTTTGAACAACTTGTAAATATTGTTCCTAAAAAATAATACTCCCTAGTTATTGCGGATATCCCTCATGGTTATAATATCCAAAACATTGGATATGATACTGAGCCTTATACTTACCAAGCTTTCAATAAAGTGGTTATGGGATTTACAGAAGTTGCAACATCACCATTTTGGAGATTTCTAGTATTTCATTCAGACACACAACAAGGATTAGTACAATTAAGGTTCAAGGGGAAAGAAAATTCATGGATGCAGTTTATTTGGTAAGATATTGAAAGTGTATGTTTAGCAATTAAGGTTAGAAAACAATTTTATTAATTCACAAGTTAATTGAATTTTTACTTATTTATGTTACAGGCAGAAGCCTAATATTCATAGCTCCAATAGAGAATCATTTAAACATGATTTTGAGAATATACATCTTGCAACTTGGACAAAATACGATTCTTATAATTCTATTCTTGTCAATGAAAAGGATGGAGAGACTCCTAGTAGTATATTGGTATACAATGTTGTGGTTAGAAAGATAACATATGATGAAAAATATTTGAAAGGAGAGATGGTTAACATTTATCAAAAACCACAAGCATAAATTAATTATCTTATAGATACATTTTCAAATGAAGGAGATTGTGTTTTAGATTTGTTCTCGGGTTCAGGTAAGAATTATGATCTAATATTTATGAAATCATACTTCAATCTTATATTATTTTTAATTTATGTTTTTTTACAGTATCTAACTTCATTATTTATTTTGTATTTGGTGATTAGGTACAACATTAGCATGTTGCCTACAGAAGGAAGGAATTACATAGCCATTGAAAGTGACCAAATGCAGTGCAGTTTTATTCAACAAAGAATTAATGCTATTCCAGCTCTTCCAGATGAAATGCAAGAAGTTGGCTTGAGGAAAGGAGATTTTAGTGACTCAATGGTGGCAAAATTGTCAAAGGAACCTCAAGTATTATTAGGAGGAATGATTGGAAATGATCACTTTGGAGAACTTGCGAATATCAAAGAACCAATAGAAGAACAAAATGACACAATGGAAGCACAAAATGACACAATGGAAACACAAAATGATGTCGAAGAAGATGATAATGTCTCTGTTGAGAATGATGAATTTAGGATATATGATATTGTTGATTAGTTTAAAGATGCCTTTGCAGACAATGCTCAATTTTGGAAATTTTTGATGAGCTATAATTGTAATGTTTTGACTTTCAAATTTTAAAATAAGAATAAATATGTATCTATTGTTGTTTTGTGATGAATCTTTTTTTTTTTTTTGTGAATCACTATACATTGAATTTTTTTATTAAATGTTGTCATTTTTTACTTCAAATGCATAAAACTATGAAAAAAAATGATAATTTTTTTATAAAATTTTAGACCTTTTAAAATTTTATTAAATGTTGTCCTTTTTTAATTCAAATGTATAAAACTATGAAAAAAAATGATAATTTTTTTTATCAAATTTTAGACCTTTTTTTGTTCAATTATGTCCATAAAAATGCTTTATTTGGCATGTTAATTTAAGGAATATGTACCAAAATGTATAGGTTTTTTATTATATATGGCTATAAAATGTGTATTTGTTTGCTAAATATTCAAAAATAGTGTTATTTAACTAGATTTTTTTTCTTTTGATGTATTGAAGTAAAGGTAAACAATGTGTTAAAAATGATGTTTTTCACTATATTTAAAAAGTATGGAACAATAAATTAATTAAGGATACAAAATTATATGAAAAATCGTAACATCAAAAAAGTAAATGGTAAAAAATATTTTTAAGATTGAAAGAAGCATGAAAAATGACTAAAAACACAGTTGAATAAAAAAAATTTAGAAAAAATTGAAAATAGATGAAAAATAAGCAATCAAAAAAATAATGTGGAAACATTGTGGATTGAAAAATTTTAAATATCGAAAAACCACATAAAAACAGGGGGGGGGTGCTACCGGTAGCATCATTTTTAAAAACGGGTAAAAAATTGGACCCCCCCAAAAACGAGAACTTTGTAGAGTTCTCGTTAAGTTGGTAACTATGTTCATACCCTTTCATTATAATTGTAACCTTTGTCTCCTATATATATATATATATATATATATATATATATATATATATATATATATATACCATCTTGTACATTGAATATATTGTAAAAGGAGCTTTCTCCCTCGAAGTGGACTATTATTTATTGACATTTTATCATTCTCAAGGAGTTGGTACATAACACCTTTCATAGTTTACTTCATGCTTGTAGGAAGTGATGTTGCAATATTATTCTCATGCTTGTTATTTTTTTCCTTATTTACCTTCTACATTGTCAACAAATTAATGTGAAGCAAGTTATTAAATAATGACTTTCATGCTATCCTCAATTTCTTAGAGTTGCTTTGGGTTTTTCACCTGCACATGTTGTGCTGGTCGACTATTCCCCCAATTGTTTTTGTTTCACCCTTTGTTTCATGTCAATTAGTTCTAAAAATCTCATTGATAGGATTTAGTTAAATTTGATTAGCTACATTCTACATTTGCATTCATGGTTACATTTCATTTTAGATTCATAAATCAGATTATGACAATCAACCCATAATTGAAGAGTTCACCATTTCAATGGAGGAAGGTCTAATTGGGCCCTTTCATTAGGTGATACTATGAGGTTGACAAGGGACATTTGCTCATGTCATATTTTGGCACTAGAAGGATGGTAGATGGCAAGCCAACCCACATAGATCCATTCTTATGAATAAACTAACAACTCATGGCTTGATTCCAAATTCATGCACAAAAAATAATGATGCTTTATGTCTATGAAGACCATTGCATGACATGCCCAAAAAGGTAGTTAATCTCCTCGCAAAATGTAAGGGTGGAGGGAAGACCATTGCATTTGAATATATTTGGTTATGTGAGATTAGATTTTGTTTCTAAAAAATATTGAATAAGATGATGGGTGTAGGTTATTTACCCTCACTTTCAAAGGACAAATTCAAGGTTGGTATAAGGCATTACCAGCCAAATAAATTCATGGTTAGAAATAATTCAATGAATTTTTTGAATATGCTTATGTTAATTATCAATTGGATGCATTGTATCATGAACTGGATGAGATTCGTAGAGAGGAACGTGATGCTATTAAATATTTCAATATGAGGCTCCTATAGATATATTATCTATTTCATGAAGGGTGTAGGCCCATGGAGGAAGATATGTGTGAATGGTACTTGCATGTTCTCTCCATTGAAGAAGCGAAAGATGCATTGTTGGCATGTGAGGAAAATAAACCAAGTCAAGAGTGATCACAAACATATATCTCATCCTCATATTTATGCAAATCCAACTCATCAGAATTAACATTAAATGAGGTGGAATACATGGATGATGAAGTGTTATCGAAAGATGGAATCAACAATATAGAAGGCAATAGTTTACAAAATAGTCCTAGATAAAACCTTGATTGTGATAACTATGCCATATCGATAGAATATGTTTTAGAAGACAAGACTTTTAATCAATTGAAATCTGAAGACTATGTCATGCACTTCTATGATTTTTCTTGTACAAAGAATAAATAATGCTTAATAGATTCATCTATCCCACCTATCACAGGCACTAACATGTCACAAGTTTGTTGCTCTATGTTATATGACTCTTCTAAGGATAGCGAACCATATGCTGTGATGATGTCTTACGATATACCACCCATGTCATCCAAATTTTGATGCCCACGAAGAAGAAGGAAAAAATGTTGTAAGTGTTTCTGTGTAGCTCTTGACAATGCCTTTAGTGCATGTTCATGTTGTTGAATATTTGGTCAATTATATAATATTTAAAGGCATTCAATCCTTTCTCTTTCATGGGGATCACAACATAATAGAAGAATAGATAGGACCTTTGGAATGTGTGATCCTTTACCCCAAACAAACTATCATGTAAAAAAAAGGTAAGAATGACTTGGGCAAAGAACTAGCCATAATAATCAGTAACATAGATCAATTGAGCAAAGATGATGATAAGGTAATCAAATTGTTTTTAGACTATGTTCATGTTTTCAAAGATTACAATAACAACTCTTATGACATCAAGTATTGGATGAAATCCTTATTTTCTTGAATGCCTTTACCAAATGATAATCATCTCATACTTCTCGCCTTGATTGAACTATGTAATGTTTTGTAAGGCCTGTCCATACAGAGCCTTAAAAACATAAATTTAAATATAGAATTTCTATCATAATTTCTTTTTTGTTCTATATTCAGCATAATAACAATTCATTGTTCAACAAAATTTAAAAATGAGTAGCATGATAATGGATAACATATTCAACATAGTAAAAAAATGAACATCATAAAAATAATGAACACAACATAATAATGATAATAAATACCTCCAACTGATGTTGTTCTCCAACTCTGTCCAAGCTGAAGCTCTGCCCAAAATTGACTAACCTCCCAGCCAGCTAGGAACAACCTATCTGGCTCCCTAGCCCCAGGATTCCTTACGGTTTCTTGCCCCCCAAGCCCCAAATTCCCAGCAACAGGTGCCCCTTGTGAAAGTCCTCAAGCAAGCTCCTCAAGCAAGCTGCTAGTAAATCCAGAAATACAGATACAGTCCAAAATTGTCCTCCCTTCACCTTCTCCTTCTCCCCCCAATTAAAATATCCCGACCCCCCAAAAAGAGCTGCCCCCTCCCGAGTGATTTTTCTTCCTTATGTCCCTTCCCTTTCATTATCCACCACCTTCTCCCCCCATTAAAACTCAACCACCTTATCCCTCCTTTAAATCTCAACCACCTTATCCCCCCATTAAATTGGCCCATCTACTGATATACTAAGTCTCCAAAATGAAAGTTAATAATTTATTAAACTAATATTCCTTAAACAAATATTTAATCATGATAATTAATCAATCCATTAATTAAACTAATATTCATTAAACAAATATTTAATCATGACAATTAAATAATTAATTAGGGTTGTTACATGTTCAATATCTTCAATAATGCATTTCATAATATACTAGCTTTGCATACCTACACAACACTATGAAATTATTGAAGCTAGAAGTGTCCTTCGATGGTTACTTTGGCACTATGATTTCAAATGTGCCAATGTAATTAGGGTAGGAGTAGATTAATATGGTTTTGTTTCATTTTTATTATCTTTTTACTTTCTCAGTTTTAGGACCAATTGCTTTATAGTTGATTTCATAGAGTAATTCTCTTGCTTTATTTTTAGTATTTAGTTTTTATTGCTTTAGGAATTTCTTATCGTATTTTGGTTAGCTTGCCCTTAGGGAAATGACTTGTACATATTAGTCCTATTTCATTTTTTTCATATTAGTCCTATTTCATTTTTTTCTTTATTGCTTTCATATGATTAATTTTTGATTAATTATGTAGAGTAGTTTGCTTACTTAATTTGGATTTGCATTTTTCTTTATGATTTTGATTTTCATATACATGAATATTGGCTCATTGATGATTTGGTGAAATTATTGGCTTTCTTTGAATGCGACCTTATGCTCATTTTATTCTTAGCATTTAATTGACATCACTATTTAGCACTTGAAGGTCAAACCTTGCAAACTCCTCATGTTTTTTGTTTGGTTATGGTCTAGAAGGAAGAAGATTTGATCATGAATCATAGAGATTGCAAGAATGCTTCAAAAAGTGGTTGGACCTATAATGCTTTGAGTGATTAACTCTATGACGATTCCAATGTTTCAGTTTGGTTATTGAGTTAGCATGATGAAGGAATCCATCCACATACATTAAATCAATCTGTTATGTGAAGGGTGAAAAGTCAAAAGTTCAGGGTTGAAATCATGAGGGGATATTCCGAATACCTAGGTGTGGAAAATCACTAATAAATCCCAATAGAAGGCAACCAATCCCCATCAAGTTTGTAAAGGCAAGTTTGTAAAGGGTTGTTGCTTCCCCCATCCATAGTTGCAAAAAGAAACATATCAAAAGAAAAAAGATCGGGAAAGGAAGTATGTAGTGAACTAATTTGGTTCAAAAATTGGATATCCAAAATATTTGGAAAAATGTAAGGAAATCCATTTGGGATAAAAAGATACATTGAATAGATGTATGAAACATAAATACACATGTTCGTTTGCTATTGGTTTTCAATTTAATGTGCAACTGCTGAATTTAATGCTTCCAACTACCAACTAACAAGGTGGTGGGTTCTAAAACCGAGGTGGTATTAGAGCTTTTGAAAATGGTTTACAAAACTGTTTAAAATCTCTAATTTCAATATAATTACACCATGTGTATAGGAGATGGTTTGGTGGTATCAAATCTTTATGCTCCGATAACCTTTGATCACTTAAACCTATGAAACAAAC
The DNA here is from genome assembly GCA_009831015.1 of Picea engelmannii. Lineage (NCBI taxonomy): Eukaryota > Viridiplantae > Streptophyta > Pinopsida > Pinales > Pinaceae > Picea > Picea engelmannii. The sequence goes on along the minus strand of ML836710.1, from coordinate 43,522 downwards.
CTACACCATTTATCAAATTCTTTTTACAACTGTTAGAGGTTACATTATGTTTTGGTATTTTAATTAAAATGTGCCCCAATTTATTAATGTTTAAATGATAATTTGGCCTTAATTAACCCGTTATAGGCTTATTAAAAGGATTTATTTGAAGATTTAGAAATTTCTTTGGGATTTATAATACAATTTTCGAGTATTCAGGACAATCAAGGCTTTAGTTACAACAATTAATATGTTATTATTTTTAATGAGATTCAACTATTAATATTACTTGATTATGCACAAATATTAAGATTCTTTGACTGACCGAGATTTCACCTTATGTATCGGTCACAAAGAATGATAGTTTGCCCGAGAATTGTTTACATGAATGTTTTCCTGTTGATTAGATTTAATGTCATCCCAAACAACATGACAGTAACCCGCAGTGGTGCTTGGAGAGGTCATGACTTCCGAGTCACTTTGATTTAGAAGTTAACTAATTTACAATGCCTGAATACTTTTTAAGGAGACTTTGGACAGATGACGACCTCAATAATTTGGTTTTGTGGTGGCAACAAGCCTCAATTTAATAAGATAGTAATGCAGTTTTTCCCACGTTGAATTATAATAGCACTAGTTACACCACTTGAAACGCCACAACGTTTGCACCCTTTGACTAGTGCAATCTTTGGTCATAGTAAATGTTTTTGTAAGGGCTTCGGGTGGCTGTGAATGATCCTTTTATTTTTATTTAATTTGTTTGAGTGCTCTGACAGGTTAGGACCTTTTGCAACTTACCAACAACCATTATTACCCTTCTAGGTGGTCGCGATAGTTAAGGATATGCAAGTCAATATTAATAAAACATTGCCACACGTCCCTTGTCACCAGTGTTAGAAATCACAAATGTATAGTGGCATCATTTTACTAGCAGTTGCGATAGAATGAGGGTTTCTTCCTCTGATTTTTCTTTCTAATCACCCATGATGCAACACCCTATGTGGTTTTCTCTCTATGATTTGCCTACTTAGGTATAGTGGCCTATATATTTTTCTCTCTTGAGTTATTTATAGATGGCCCTTTGTCATTCTAGTTTTGTTCTTTAAATCTGCAATAATTATTTTTTCAATGGACTTTCTGGATTTTTTTGTGTGACCAAAGGCCAAATTGTGGTCAAAGACCATATAACTAAGAGAAACCCTTAATGAAGTGTGTCCAATGGCCAGATCATAAAATGAAGCTTTGATACCAAAAGTGGCAAATCAATCTAGTTCACAAACTAGATATCCAAAATATTTGGAACAATGTAAAGAAATCCATTTAGGATAAATATATATATTGAATAAATGTATGAGAATGTGATAGTAGGATGCTTATTTCAAATGAGGGCCTCATATATACCCAAGAACGGGTGTCTTTTCACTAAGAGACATGTTGTTTCATTAGGATGTGTTTCTTCATTAGCTATTAGTTATTAATTATTAGTATTTATTAGCGTGCATGCATGCACACACACACATGTGTGTATTGCAAAGTACAACTAGTGACAAGGTCATGCAAATAATGTCCACTTAGGCATCAATGTTTGACTAGTAGTGGAGGAAGGCATGCGATGTCATGGTGACTCTATTGACGCTATGGATGTTCACAAGAAGTGGAGAAACACCTTAGGGATACTTTATTCTATGCCTAGGGAAAATCCTTTTACCCTGAATACAATAATCCCTATGATTACGATTCTTATTGGGATCATTGATTCATGCTATAAAGGAAATCAAATTCATCATTTGTTCTTTCAGTACAACTGGTGAGTAACTTAGACCAATTTGTAGGAGCAATCAATGATTCCTTAGCAAATAATGGTTCTACAAGGACCCAATCCATATAAACACTTGGATTTATATGAGGAGCAAATAAAGTCTTCTTACTTCTTGATCCATAGCTTAAGATTTCTTTGCAAAGATTCACGAATTTTCCCCATGCATCGCCATTTGTTGAGGCCTCAACTAGCCCCTACTCACTAGACTTGGGGAACCCCACCTTTTTTAAAATTTTATTTTGATCTTGTTCTTCAAATGTGCATTTGTTGATTCAATTTTACTTGTAATGTTTGACGATACTTTCATGTTCTAGGGTTTCAATTTTATGAATGTCTTATGATTCACATGGATGTTGAGAATACTTACATATTAGATTCTCCCATATGTGTTGATTGTAGCCTTTTGGTACCTTGTGTAAGCCCTCATGAATTTCTTGTTTTATTTGAGGGCACCTTTATTGTTTCTTGATAATGATTATGACCTAATTAAATTTTTTGTGCTTTGGTTTATCTTATTTCACTTGTGCATTCTTGTTCTTGCATAAGATTTCCATTGGCTTGTTTGCACATTGATTGATTATTGGCTTATGTAATATTTTTGTTTAACATTCTCACATTGGCATAAGTTTCCATAACTTATCTCCTTGGGATTGGTAATGGAAAGACAAGCTACAATCGTAACCCTTCAACAAAAGGCATGAGAGGCTTGGTGGGAATCAATGACCGGAGAAATGAGCAAGGGACATATGCACACACAAATGGAATGATGCAATGACGTGTGAAAGAGATATAAACAATACATCGAAACATATGGTATTGATGTTGTTATGAACATAATAATAATAATAATAATAATAATAATAAATAATCATTTAATTAAATCCAAAGGCACATATCTCTTCATCAAAGAGGCATGTACCTCCTCATCTCGTGACTAGTCAATGCTATATTGCAGACCGTCACGAGGGTATTGTAATCATATTTTTATCATTTATCAATCAAATATCAATATTCATAAATATTCATTCTTTAGTGAATAACAATTTACTTGTTATAGTGGTATCATAGTGAATCCACCATCAATTTCCATACTGCCGCCGCCATACAGTCTTCCATACAGACTGCATATTCTTTCGTCTTCCGTCCTCTCTACCTGTTCCACCTCCCGACACCCTATTCCGTCACCCCCAATCACCCTCAACTTGTTCTCGTCTGTGTCTCGTCCCTATTATTCCTTGTTTGTGTCCCGTCTGCGTCCCGTTCTGTCCTACCTCTATGTGCTTCCCTGCCATTGTCCTGTTATACCTACGCATCCTGTCCCACTGTTTCCCTGTCCCCCAACACACTGCTCCACGTCTTTGTTTCCCATTGGCGAATTTTGGGGAAAAGTCGTGCCCCCCTCACTTTTAATATCTCTCTCTCTCTCTCTCTCTCTCTCTCTCTCTCTCTCTCTCTCTCTCTCTCTATATATATATATATATATATATATATATATATACAATATAATGTAAGTATATATTTCTAAATTAATATATTGTATAATATATATTAATATATAATTAATAAATATATATACTATATAAAATAAAATAAAACGAGGAATAATTGGAAGAACTTTAAAACTCAACAAAATGGTTAGCAATGATGTGCTAAAAGCAGACGTAAACAAAAATAGAGATGATGTCAATGGTGTAAGATACCGACTCAACAATGTGGAAAAAATGAAAAAATACATGAGTGAAAAAATCGACAAATTAATAGAGATCGACAACAAAATTGATCAGTTAATACAAGAAGGCGAAAGATTATTGGCGCTCTCCAAAAACGATAAAAGCAAAACAAAAAGAAGACTTGATGAACATAGTCAAAAAATTGAACAATTAACTTAACGTGTCGAGACCTTATTTACATAACCCTTAGCTTATTGAAGACCACCACTAAGTTCGGAAATACCAGAGATAAATTTAGAAAGTCAAGGAAACCAGGAAATTTCGGAGGAATATTTTTCGAGATATATGCACATCCCCAGATTCCAAGACAAAGATTACCGGAAATTTAAAAAGGAGTTACCAAAGTATGACAACAAGGACCATAAAGGAGATATTGTTTGGATAAACAAAAAGGACAAAATTTTTGAATCAAACCCCCCGCTAGGTGAACGAGAGAAGGTAATGACAACCTCCAAAAGTCCAGAAGGAGAAGCTTATGACTGGTACCTTTGGTGGTTTAGGAAATGTGATGCTAGTTCCTTCCATTGGAAAAACTTCACAACAAACCTACTTAAAAGGTTTCATGGCGAAGAGGATGATTACCTGTATAACAAGTTCATACATCTCAAACACAAGGGAAACATAAACAATTATACACACGAATGGGAAGTCCTAGAAACAAGGCAATGTAGATTCATGGATGAGAAACTCATCAAAATGTACATATGTGGATGAAAAGATTACATCCGTAATAAATTTAAACTATGGAATCCCAAAACTATCAAAGATGCTAGACACGAAGCAAGGTTAATAGAACAAAAAAAATAAGTTCAAGAAACCATCATTCACAGACCCAGAGGAATTTAATAAATATTCAAATGATAGAACAAATAAATACTATGTAGGCAAATTTAACAAGTATGTGCCACCTCATTTGAGGGAAGGTCGAGCCGGTCATCAGGACTCAAATAAAAAATGGGAAAGAAAATATCGATATTGTGGAGACAAATGGTCGTCTGGGCACAAATGCAATAGTAAAAAATTATATACTTGTGAAGAAGAGAAATAATCAAACACATCTCACACGGATTCAGATAACGAAAGTGAAGAGGAAGTTGATGCCCCCAATACAAAACCAGAAGAGGCTATGCCCAAAATATCCTTGGCAACAATTACAGGAATAGCTCAACCACAAACATTAAACTAAGAGGGCACGTAAAAAACGACAATGTCACCATTATTGTAGATACAGGGAGCACCTACAAATTTATGGACACAAATGTTGCAAGGAAATTAAACCTATTCATATATCTAACTGTATATATAAGAGTAATGGTTGTAGATGGAAAAAAAATTGATGGAGTAGGAAAATTTCACAAGGTCAAGCTTCAGATAGAAGATTACGAATTAGAAATAGGGTTCTAAACAGTACCCTTGGGGGCAGTAGACGTCGTCTTGGGAATTCAATGGTTACAAATTCTAGGGACCTATTATGAAAATAACCAAAAATAATTTATAAAATTCAAATGGGAAGGAAGACGATACAAATTATATGGATTCCATCCACCCCCACCCAAATTATATCCTCACAACAAATGGAGAAATTAATTCGAAAAGGAGCACCAGATTACGTGGCACACTGTCATTAGATGGATTTATTAACAACATAAAAAGTCCAATCTCAACATCCAGAGATTCAAACATTAATCCAAAAATACGATAAGGTATTCCAAGACTTATCTATGAAGTTGTCGCCTGAAAGAAACATAGAACATATAATTGAGGTTAAGCCAGATTCAACACTAGTTAATATCAAACCTTATCGATATCCTCACCACATAAGACAAAAATAGAGAGGCTAATTCAAGACTTACTAAAATGTGGGATTATTACGACAAGCATAAGCCCATATGAAACCCCAGTAATACTGGTTTGGAAAAAGGATGGATCTTTCATACTATGCATAGACTATTGAGGGTTAAATAAAATAACTATAAAAACAAATTTCCTACACCCTTCATAGATGAGTTGCTAGACGAACTCCATGGAGATAAATACTTCTCAAAATTGTATTTAAGATCGGGGTACTACCAGATTCAAGTAAGATTAGAGGATGTACCAAAAACTGCTTTTCAGACACACGACGGTGTTAAGTTTTGAGCTATTATTAGGTTTCTTTTCAATTTACTAGATAACAATAGCATAGGTAGGATCACTGAGAGAAACACAATCACAAGATACACATAATTTATCCTAGGAAATCCTCATGGGGGAGAAAACCCAACAAAAAATTCTTTAATATAGATAGTCAATACAATTCCAAGACAATATACCAAAACACTACAGAATATCCAACACTCAACAATGCCCCTCTCTCTTCCTTCTTCTCCTAACTGCAACTACCAAAATTGCGCACTTGTTGAGCGAATGAGTGAGTGATTTAGTGAGGCGTTGGCTTCCTTTATTTATACAAGCTAGAAGGTGCTAGAAAGGTGTCTCTTCACTGGGCAGGGTCGACTTGTCTCCTTAGTGGTTAAAACCACTTTAATTAGGCCCGAGGGTCGTCTTCTCAATTTGCATAATATATTTAGGGTTTGACCAATCCACAAAATGGGATTTGGTCAAGTACAAAGCCTGACATGATCAATCCACAAAAGGGGATTGATCAGATGAATAATAACTCAATAATAAATAGAATACTCTTTGCAGTTACAATATTTCAACACTCTCCCTTAACAAGAAGGGTATTCTACAACATCATTAGGAGAGAGAGAGGGTAGCAAACTCAACAACATCTGTAACACTAACTGACATATCTACAAATCATCGGAAGTTTTTCTCATCATCAATATCATCATCCACAACGAGGAGATGGAATGGCATCATCATCATCTACATCAACATGGATTAGTATAACACTAATACATCATCATCATCAATAACAACGCGAGGCTGATACAACATCACCACAACACGAAGGCTGGGGCATCAACAACATCAACATTAATCTAGAAATATTCAACATGAAGCTGACATCTCATCAACATCAACACTAAGCTGGAAATCGTCAGCACGAAGCTGGCATCACAACAACATCAACATGAAGCTGAAAATATTCAACATGAAGCTGGCATCTCAACAACATCAACACGAAGTTGGAAATCTTTAGCACAAGGCTAGCATCGCAACACTACTCCCCCTTTCGAGGGAGGTCTTTTTAGAATACACCAAGCTTGTCTCGAAAGTACTCAAACTTTACACGAGACAAAGGCTTGGTCAACACATCTGCAACCTGTTCATCCATGCCAACATAATGGAGCTTTATGGCTCCTCTCTACACCATATAACGAATGTAATGATACCGAATTTCTATGTGTTTTGACTTGTCATGGAACACATGGTTCTATGTCATTTTTATGCAACTCTGGTTATCACATAGAATCATGGTTGCTTCCATCTCCAGATCAAATAGACCTGTCAACAACTTCCGAAGCCATATGAATTCACAACTGGTGGAACATGCAACAATGTATTCCGCTTCTGCCACAATGAGAGAAAAACTTGATTGCTTACTACTTTTCCATGAGATCATGGCTGACCCTAGACTAAAACAACATCCTGAGGTGCTCTTTCTATTAGAGACACTTTCATCCCAATATGAATTAGTATAACCACTCAGTTTGAAGTCATGATCTCCATTATAATTGAGACCACAATTCAACATACCCTTAATGTATCTCATCACATTTTTTGTAGCAACAAGGTGAACACATCTGGGTTCTACCAAAAATTGACTCAAGGTGTTCACAACAAAACATATACCTAACATGGTGTTCATTAGATACATCAATGATCCAATGATCTGTCTGTACAACATGGCATCAACAAATTCTGACGAAGTATCAACGAGGAGATTCAAATTTGTTTCCATGGGTGTATTCATGGATTTACACTCCAACATATCAAACCTCTTTATTATTTCAACTACATACTTCCCTTGGTTAAGGAAGATCTTCTCTGGTCTCTGCCAGACCTCAAGACCTAAGAACTAGTGCATTAGGACTAGGTATTTCATCTCAAATTTTG
>ML836710.1:19254-31367 GCA_009831015.1 Picea engelmannii | reverse complement strand
TGCAACTCTGGGAGCTACAGGTTCTTCTTCATATACTTCTTCAACCTGACATCTTCTTGATTTCTTGAGCGTTGCGTCTTCATCAAAGGTTACATCTCTGCTGATATCAATATGATGGTAACCTGGTATATAACTTCTGAAGGCCTTGGAGACCTCACAGTATCCAACAAATATTACCTTCTTTCCTGAAGGGTCCAACTTGGTTCTTTTCTCTTTCAAAATGTGTACAAATACTGGACAACCAAATATTTTGAGATGGCTTACTTCTGGCTTCTTCCCGGAGAACATCTCTTTGGGGGTTTTGAATCGAAGTGCAATATGGGATAATATATTATGTACATACATTGTTGTTCTTGCTGATTCTGCCCATAAGTGCATTAGAAGATCTTGATCGTGGATCATAGTCTTCACTGCTTCCATGATAGTCCTATTCTTTCTTTATGCTACACCATTTTGTTGAGGATTGTAGGGAGTGGTGAGCTCCCTCTTGATCCTGACATCTTTACAAAAATTTACAAACTATTTTGAGGTATATTCTCCTCCATTATATGTCCCGAGTATATTGATCTTTCTTTCAGATAGATTCTTTATCAAGGCTTTGAATTCATTGAATTTACCAAACATTTCATCTTTTGATTTCAAAGAGTAAACCCAGGTTTTGCGAGAATAGTCATCAATAAATGATACATAGTATACATACCCACTAATGGAGGTTAATGGCATTTGGCCACATATATATGAGTGGATGAGCTCTAGGACTCCTTCTGCTTTACTGTCTCTCTTCGGGAAAGGGTTCTTGATGTTCTTTCTTTGTGCACATCCATTGCACACACCTTCATGGTCAACCTTAAATTCTGGTAGACCTGTGTCTACCTTGCTTACATATGGTAATGCCTTGTAGTTGATGTGAGATAGTCTTCTATGCCAAAGTTCACATGGATTCTCAATGGAATGAGTCAATGTTGCTTCTGAGTGATCTTTTAGCTTATACAAGCCCCCTTCTTCTGTTCCAATAACAATTGCATCTTCTATGTTTTTTCCTTTGGGCCACATAAGAACTTCTCCATCTATGAAAGCAACTCTGAAGCCTTTCTTATCTAAAGCTGAGATATAAAGTAATTTCTTTTTCAAACCTGATACATATAGTACATCCTTCATCTTTATTGGGGTCCCTGAATCAAGTTTGTAATTTGACTCTCCTACTCCTTTGATGGGGTACTGGTAATCATCTCCAAGTGTAAATTTCTGGGGAAAGTTCTTTTCTGTAAGGCAAGAGAGAATGTCTCTTTGACTTGTCATGTGATTGGAAGCACCACTATCTATGAGCCAAGTGTCCTCAACATGTGACACTGATCCTAAGAGGGCAGAGATTAAGACATAGTATTCAATATGTTCTTTTATCATCTTTGTGGGTGGATATTCATCTTAAACTGTATGGGCATGGTGCCTTCTATTTCTCTTCTTGTATTCTTCTCTTCTAGATGGAAAATTCTTATCAATATGTCCCATCTTGTCAAAATGGTAACATTGGTAGGATGAGAAATCCTTTTCTCTTCTTTGACCTTTCTGAAACTTCTGGAATCTCCTTGGAGGGTGAGATTTTTTATGGATGAATTTATTTGGGGAGTGAGAATCCTATGTTGATGAGTTTCCTTTTGGAAGCAAGACCTCTTTATTCCTCCTTTAGTACGAGAAACTAGGGCTTGATATTCATCTCTTGATAGTACTGCTTCTTGGTTAGCTACTCTTGCTTCTTCTTGAATACATTCTTCCCACAGATTGTCAAAATGTACTTCCATTGATGTCTCAAAGGTGTCAATGAGAGATTCATCTTCCAGTTAATGTTCTTTCCTTCATACATTCTGGTTAGGGCATCAAAAATTTATTTTGGAGTTTTATTTGAAGCCACTTGAGGAATCAAGTGATCTTTAATAAAGTTTGCAATGATTTGTTTGGCCCTAACCGTGTCATTTTGGTGTTTTTCTTTAGCTGCAACATCAACAGGTTCTGGTACATCTTCTTTAATGAATCTTGCTATGTCATTCTCTTCAAGAATGAGTGCAATCCTATACTTCCAGGCACAGAAGTTATCCACACCTTCTAGCTTGTCAAAAAGCTTAGTGCTTGCAGACATCTTGACCTGGAGCTGGGAAAATGACCAAAAATTGAAAATCCTTAGAATTTAAATTTGAACTTACTAGGAGGTGCGCTTGGCTGAGGCGAGTATCCTGGTGTAGTGAGATTTCAGAAAATCAATTTTTTCCCCTTCAAACTGGGCCTGCAAAATTCTTCACTGGTACTTCTGGTATTGGTTCTGGTTTCCTGGTTTTCTAGTACCAGTGAAAACTAGGGTTTCACTTTTTGGGAGTTTTGTCCACTGAAAAAGTGCACTGAGGCTGCCAAAGAGTTCACTAGGCTAGGGCGCACTTCCTTGATGAGTTTTAGGCTAAAATTCCTCTTCAATAGAAAACCCCAATTTTCTTGTACAACAACAATGACATTTTGCTTATCTTGTGAAAGGTGTTCTCTTTAGCTTAGCTCTAATACCATGCTAAGTTTTGAGCTATTATTAGGTTTCTTTTCAATTTACTATATAACAATAACATAGGTAGGATCATTGAGAGAAGCACAATCACAAGATACACAACATTTGTCCTGGGAAACCCTCATGGGGGAGAAAACCCAGCAAAAACTTCCTTAATATAGATAGCTAATACAATGCCAAGACAATAAACCAAAACACTAGAGAATATCAAACACTGAGCAATGCGCCTCTCTCTTCCTTCTTCTCCCATCTACAACTACCAAACTTGTGCACTTGTTGAGCGAATGAGTGAGTGAGTTAATGTGGCGTTGGCTTCCTTTATTTATACAAGATGGAAGGTGCTGGAAAGGTGTCTCTTCACTGGGCATGGCCAACTTGTCTTCTTAGTGGTTAAAACCACTTTAATTAGGCTTGGGGGATGAATTCTCAATTTGCATAATATATTTAGGGTTTGACCAATCCACAAAAGGGGATTTGGTCAAGTACAAAGCCCAACATGATCAATCCACAAAAGGGGATTGATCAAATGAATAATAACTCAATAATAAATAGAATACTCTTTACAGTTACAATATTTCAACAAAAGGTCACTATGAGTTTAAAGTCATTCCGTTCGGGTTAACCAATGCCCCAACTACCTTCCAAGCAACTATGAATCAACTATTTCGCCCCTTCTTAAGGAAGTTTGTATTGGTCTTCTTTGATGATATTCTTATTTACAGTAAAACTTGGAAGGAACATATGAAGCGTTTAAAGCAGGTTCATTCTCTCTTAGAGAAAAATTAGTTCCATGCAAAACTATCAAAATGTTCGTTTGGTAAAGAAGAAGTAGAATATCTTGGTCATGTCATATCCTGAGAAGGAGACAAGGTGGACCCTGATAAAATCAAGGCAATCACAGAATGACCCAAACCAAAGAACATATGAAAACTAAGGGGATTCCTTATATTAACATGTTATTCTCGAAGATTTATCAAGATCTACGCTAATTTGACAACACCATTGTCAAACTTATTAAAGAAAAATTCCTTCAAATGGGAAAACAATGCAAAAGAATGTTTTGAAACATTAAAAAGGGTTATGTCATCTACACCTGTGTTAGCAACACCAGATTTTACAAAACCCTTTGTAGTAGAATGTGATGCATCAAGAATTGGAATAGGAGCAATATTAATGGAAGATGACCACCCAATAGCATTTGAAAGTCGAAAGCTCAACAAAAGGGCAATATTAATGGAAGATGACCACCCAATAGCATTTGAAAGTCGAAATCTCGACAAAAGGGAAGAGTTAAAATCTACCTATAATAAGGAAATGTTAGCCATTATGCATTCATTAGCTAAGTGGCGATAATATCTCATAGGAGGAAAATGTTTGATACGTATTGATCACAATAGTCTTCAATACTTACTAAGAAAAACAAAATTGTCTGTAGAACAACAAAAGTGGATGGAGAAACTTTACACCTTTGATATGGAAATAATACACAAAAAAGGGAAAGACAATGTAGCAACTGATGCACTATCACAGAAAGATGAGGAAGTAAGAGCATATGCAACAATGATAGTGATTCCTGATTGGTTAGATGAGATCAGACTCAAATATGCCAAATATCCTGAATCCAACTCAATAATCAACAATCTGGACCAAAATCCCAAATTTGAATGGAAAAATGACATTTTATGGTATAAGGAGAGAATCTATCTAATTCCATCTTCAAAATTCAAAATGAAAGTCTTAAAGGAGTCACACAACTCCCCAACATCAGGACATGTGGGTTTTTTCAAAACCTACTATAATGCACGACAATCATTCTATTGGAAAGGAATGAATAAGGATATTCAAAAATTTGTTTCTGAATGTGAAATATGTCAAAGGAACAAAAATGAAAATGTTATGACTCCAGGATTACTTCATCCCCTACATATTCCTCACCAAAAATGGGAGGAGATCTCAATGGATTTCATTGAAGGGCTACCCATGTCTGACGAGAAGGATACAATTTTTGTTGTGGTTGACATATTAACCAAATATGCACATTTCATGGAAGTAAGGAAAACTGAATCAACAAAGCAAATCGCAAATTGTTTTGCAAAAACATTTATAAATTGCATGGATTTCCAAAGGTTATTGTCAACGATAGGGAAACAAAATTTAAAGGAAAATTTTGGAGAGATTTTTGCAAACAAACAAGAATATCCCTTAATATGAGCTCCACCTATCCTCCACAAACAAATGGTCAAACAAAAATTGTAAATAAATCCTCAGAAACTTACCTAGGGTGCTTTGTGACATATAAGCAAAATAAATGGTTTCAATGGTTACATTTAGCTGAATGGTGGTATAACTCTACATATCACACTTCCGCTAAAATGAATCCTTTCCAAGCCTTATATGGTTATGAACCACCTAAATGGAAAGAGTTTGCACTAATTAATACTAATTTCCAAGTAATAAGGAATAAGATAGAGGAAGAACAAAAAATAGTCCAAATATTAAAAGAAAACCTAGCAACAACTTGTAATCGAATGAAACAACTAGCAGACCAACATAGGCTAGAAAGAGAATTTGAAGAAGGCGATTGGGTGTTTGTACGAGTTCAACCCTACAAACAACTATCCCTTATGCAAGAAGGGAAGAAAAAATTGGCTCCAAAATTCTATGGACCCTTTCAAATTAACAAAAAGATTAGCAAAGTCGCTTATGGATTGGAATTGCTAGACAATTGTCGCATCTACAATGTCTTCCACGTCTCATGTCTCAAGAAAGTGCTTGGGCAAGCTCATATAGTGCAAACAAAAATCCATGAATTTATTTTAGAACCAGAAGGTATTCTTGCCACTAAGGAAAATCTGTTACATTCCAGAACCATTAAAGAATATCTCATCAAATGGAAAAACCTTCCAGAAGAAGTTTCATCATGGGAGTCATAACATTTCCTCCGACAATACCCATCATTATCCTTGCTTTGAGGACAAAGAAAAATATTAAGGGGGTGGCAATGTTACGAACATGGTAATAATAATAATAATAATAAATAATAATAAATAATCATTTAATTAAATCAAGAGGCATGTACCTCTTCATCAAAGAGGCACATTCCTCCTCACCTCGTGACTAGTCAATGTTATATAGAAAACCGTCACGAGGGTATTGTAATCATATTTTTATCATTTATCAATCAAATATCAATATTAAAAAATATCCATTCTTCAGTGAATAATAGTTTACCTGTTACAGATGTCAACTTGCTTCTAATGATGAAACATGATGGCCATACAACACACAATTTTGCATCATGAGATTTGTGGTTTTGGCATTGAAAACACAATCACAAGCACAATGAGAATGGTTCACAAAAAGGCAAGGTGGAAGGAATGGTTGATCACAACACATAATTATAATTTCCATCCTCATCTAAGCTTGTCATACTCATTTCTTATCATAGGAAATCCTTCGGTCGAGTTTCAATGCGAGGTGACAATTTTTATCATGTTTTCCTCATAAGTGAATTTGGTGCCCAGAGGCCACCTTTTCCATTAAAAAATAGTTTCGTGTAAGTTGATATCAATGATTTCAAAGAGTCTTATTGAAAACCACATAGCAGAGATGATGTTCACGTAGAGAGTTTTTTATTCTAGCAAAGCAACACTTCCAACAAGGGATGAACTTTAGCTTCTAAGGGTTGTTTTTGCACATTTTTGGTGTCCAATTGAAATGATTTTAGGGATTCTAAAAGAGTTTTCTTGGTTTCTTCTAGGCCTATGAACTCAACAAAATTGATGAAATTCTATTCTAAGGCCCATGGTACAAAAACACGCATAAAAATATTTCTCGTTATTTGGGAAATTTCAACTTTTTGCATTATGAAACATATCGATCCAAAGATGGAATGAGGTCTTTGACCACTCCCTAGAAATATATATGTCTCATCTGCACCTTGCAACTTATGATTAACCGATCCGAGGTTGTGTGAATAAGTTATGATTTTATGAACCTGAAAAAACAAGGCATTTCCCTGGTGCTTGTTTTAATTAATTTTTAATGGGTCTACGAACGATGTTTTCCTTTCTTTACGACTTTGTGATCAAGTTGAATGTTGTATTTTGGATACAGAACTTCATTTGTAGAGAATTTAACCTTGCAAAGGATAGTGAAGGTCTTAGAGCCTTAGTGACTTGCCACAAGTGCCAATTAACCAAAGAAGCCTCACAACAAACTATTCCTTCTTTGTGAAGATTGATTCAACCTATGGAAAGTCAAATCCTTAGTGAATAACTGAGAGTTAGTTGTTTTGAGGTTTGGGAAGGTTTTCCATTAAGTCTCTGCTTTAGCAATTGAGAGATTTTAAGTCATAGTTGTAATGATTATTGTCCAAATAATATGATTGCATTGTGATATATGATGAAGTAAATTATTCATAAAAGTCTATGTAGAAGTTAAGATGGGGATCTCATGGGATTACTTAACCTTAGGAGATAGTTATGGAGATGGTTGAACTTAATGTCTAAATTGATAATCTTGTTATGGTCACCTTATATTATATAAATGAACTTCATGTACTATATTGAGAAATGAAATAGTAAGAGAAAAGATTAATACAATGTGATATTCAAAGAATATTTATGTTCATAATGGATGTATTTTGTGTGTGAAATATTTGTTGATTGTGTTCATATTTGTAATATTTGGTATAGAGCCATGTAGAGTTAGGGTTAAACTAGTTGGAAAACTATTTGTGCATCATTGTAAAAGTATTGTTAGGAGTCCATCGCTCATTTGAGAGATTGTTGTTGTGATGGGGAATATATCCTTTGGTCACCATTGCTGCCACACCGAGGTTGTGAGATGAAAACTGAAGATAAAKKAAAGTGAATGMTAACACCATTCTGCCACAACAATCTATCAAATCCTAGAATAGCCCGATCCTCCATATTCCTGCGTATTCTACTAGAATAGCTTGATCCAGATCTAGATCACAGAAAGTTTCCAATAGCCCAMRTGATTACTTGCAAAGATCGGTGGATTTGTGCACCATACCTGCTTTCTGCACAGAGATACAACAATGATATGCCARCTATAGATCCGAGCAATGGAAATGAYCTCCACCTCTGTCCCATCTACAAAKATTTTTGAAAAATCTTCACAACATGTTTTTGGATGATATAATTTTTTTTTTTTATGGGGGAGGTGACATGTCGACAAGTTAAAGGTAAGAGGAGGTATATTTTCTGATCAATTTCATTCAAAATTTGGGTGGACTCTGTGTAATCCTAGTGCTTATAGGGTTTTTTCCAAGGTCGAATCCATTTATGTATTCAAATATGTAATTTAAATAACAAAAAATTGCAATTTCACCCAGATTTATATTACCAGATTCCGATAAAAAGTACTCAAAAGTAAAACATTTAGACTAGGCCTATTTCAAATTATAGTTTGACATAAAAAAAAACATTATAAATATATGCATTTTCTTTTGGAAGTATTCTAAGTATTTTACATTTAATACATAGATACTATTATTTAAAAATTAAAAAGATTGAAAAATAAATAAATAAAGATCTACTATGATTTTGCTTTAAGAAGAAGAGAAAAGGGAAAAGTTTAATTGAAGACTAAGGATGGAGACATCTTATGTTTTTAGAGATATTGTGTAAAGAAGTAGTAAATATTGTGAGCTTTTGCTTTAAGAAGAGAAAAGGGAAAAGTTTAATTGAAGACTAAGGATGGAGACATCTTATGTTCTTAGAGATATTGTGTAAAGAAGTAGTAAATATTGTGAGCTTTTGCTTTAAGAAGAAGAGAAAAGGGAAAAGTTTAATTGAAGACTAAGGATGGAGACATCTTATCTTCTTAGAGATATTGTGTAAAGAAGTAATAAATATTGTAAGCAAGTTGTCATTGTAGAAAATTTGTTGTAAGAACTTTATAATTATAAGTGTGTAAGTAATTAGTAATTGTATAAAAGAGAGACTTTTTTTTAATATTTATTTAATAAAAATTGGGGTGTAAGATCAGTGGTACTCAAAAGCATTAAGGTTAGTGTGTTGTGTTAGTGTTTAGAGTTTATTGTATAAGTGGGCATGAATCAATTGACATTTTATAGTGGGTAAAGGAGGAAAAAGATTACAAAATGCTAATTATGAAATTGAACTTATTTCAATAAGATCTTTGATGATTCTCTCCAAGGAATTGAGAGGTTATAGAAACAAAATAATTAATAATGGACAAAGTTGTGAAACTTAGAGCACATGATATAGAGTGCTATCAAGAATTTGTTGGTTTTACTACACAACACATAAGAGGACTAGAAGAAAGGTTGGAATCATTGGATCAATGCGTGACTAATATTTTAAAACTTCATGATAAGAAATATCAAATGATAAAATCATTGACACAAGACTTGATGGTAAAGGAAAACCTGTTGTTGTCACTAGAAAGCAGAGTAAAAAAATGAACCAAGAAACACTAATATGTGATGCAACTTGTGAAACAAGTGACTTGATTCAAAAGCTTTAAAGTTCTTGTGACATTGGTAATTTGATTGATGATAATAATGATGATATACATGTGTCTCTCTCAGGTTATGAGACTCAAATGATGATTCTGGTGATATTTCACAAGTGAAACTAATATGGAATATGATGAAATTGTTGTTTTGAAAGACATACAAAAGGAATCATCTCCAAACTCATGAATAAAATGGGTTTGAGGGCAAAGCTTTAGGTGAAAATGACAATGCATCTAAAATCACATAGATCTATGTATACAACCAATAAATCAAGGTCCACAGTTAAAAAGGTCAAATAAGAAATCAAATATCGAGTTTGTAAAAGCATAAACATATATAGAAGGTGAGCCATCTACCAATACTAGTGCAACAAACTAGGTGCAAAAGTAGGAGCAATATTGTAGTCACTATGGTAGAGTAGGGCATGTGCAAGCTAAGTGTTAGAATTAACACCCTTGCAGTATTTGTGGCTTGACAAATCATGATCATCACATGTGTTGGCAAGGACAAATATCAAAACCTCATACATAGGTAAATTGTGGTTGGATAGATGTGCATGAAGGACACAAAGTTACTTTTAAGTTGAAAAGATTCTGCACGGTAAAATCTTCCAATGTGCAACAAAAGCCCCCACATGAAACAAAAAGTCGCAAGTTAGTTTGTTTTTAAAAGTTAGTTGTCATTAAAGGGAAGTAAAAAGTATAATGTCAACTTCCCATAATTAGGACAAAGTTGTCAACATATTTTTGTGTCATTCTTTGAATAAATCAAATTATGAGTATTTTCATCTTATAATGGTTTGTGGTAATAAAAAAAGATTTTGTAATGGTTAAGGGTAAGCCAAGGAAACCATGGATATGATGAATTGGTTGAGGGTAATCCACAAAAAACCCATGAGATGGTTAAGGGTAAGACAAAGAAACCCTTTGATATGAAGATGATGTAGTCCAAATGATTGACTCAAGATCAAAACTTATAAAAGGATGGTGCAACTTCATATCAAGGGTGAGAGTATTTTTTTGTTGGCTACATTCATATTCCCAACACGGATGAGCCAAAGGAAAAATTGTCGAGTTGGAGAGCTTATTGGTTTCCCACGCTAATGATTTTCCTCAAAGAGGTAAAATCAATGGGTTGAAAGGCCAACAAGCCTATGAACCCAATAATTCACCCTTGGAGGTTGAATTGGGTGAAATTTGAGAATGATAATACGAGGAAGAGATTAAAGCAACCATTTTTGGCTGATAAAAGGCCAAATCACTGTGTTCATAGGCCTGTTTGCCTCTTGAACCTAGAGATTTGTCTTCCAAGACCAAATCACTAGGTTTGGAGGCTTATTTTCATGTTGAACACAATAATTTCCCTTTTATGGCCAAATCACTAAGTTTGGAAGCCAAACAACCTCTTAAACCCAAAGATTTGCCTCTTAGGGTTTGAGCTTGCTAATTAGATGTTTCCTTGACTGTAACATCCCTGTTTCCCCCAACTTGTAATTAATCATTAATTATGACCACCATGCTATGGCATGGGAACAAGGTATATGTATTATTATGTAGATTGCCAATGGTTGATTGTGGGGGTGAAGCCTTGAATTACTGGCCATGATATCACTAGAGGAAAATCGTGGGGAAACTATGGAGAGGGTTCATTATGTCAAAATGACCCAAATTTCTCCTTGTTGAAATAATAAGCCTCATCCTGATCCCAAGGAGGACTCAATTAATAAGAAAAGGATTGGTGGTTGAACCATCAACCACCCCAATGAATGGAAGCATGGAGGGCCTGGCTGGGGAGAAAGAAAACCGTCAGCCCGAAGTACCACAAAGGGCAAGTTTTACTGCAGGCCCATACTGGCCCGAGTTTCCTTCTGACAGAAGGAACATGATAGGTCCAGAACCTTCCCAAGGAGGAGAAAGGCATGAAAGAATACATGCGAAGGCAACCAAGAAAGAGACACACCGAGGGAAATGCGTGACCAAGATATGCAGAAGAAAAGAGGAAGAGCGCGTGAGGATCTCCAATTGAGAAGAAGAACTGGAAGCTTGATAAGTTGTTCTGGTTACTGGATAGAACAAGAAAAAGGATCTCTGAGAATTTGCAGAAGACATGACATGAGCAGAAGATCACAAGCTTGATGCTAAGGGAGCATCTGATAAACCTCGCAGAAGTTGTGACAGAGAGATAGAGAATCTATGAGGAATTGCAAGAGTTGTTGTGATAGAGAGAGAAAGTCTATGAGAAACTGCAAAATTTCCCTAGTGATCATGGCTTGGAATGGGGGTGGCATGAGTGCTAAGAATGAATGCCTTTGATCCTATGGTTGGGTGGAAAGGCAAACACCCACAGTTAGTTGGTCGACTATCAACTGTAATAGATAAGTATTCCATAGACTATGTCAACTTGAATTTAAATGTATGATTTGAATGTCTATGATTTAAACTTTACGTTTTATGATTATTTATAGAAATGCTTATGGTTTTTCTACGAACCCCTGTTTTTGAATGGTTCCTAGTTATCTCCACGTAGCCGCAAAAGGACTAATAGACATGGGTATTCAAATGAACTTAGGAAAGAGTTCACGGTCCCTGCACAGGTCAAATGATACCTTTGCCTATCTTAGAACTTAAGTCGGTGAACAGAAGACGTGTGCTTCAAACCAATCGACCAAGAGACCACAAACTCATGCCCATGACCTTAACCAATTCTTGGATAAGAATGATGAGTGTAGCCTCTGGAATGCGATTAAGTCCCATATGACCAAGACCCTGGAACCCTTTACTAAGTCCGAGAGGAGCTAAGCTCTTATTGGTTTCGGGGCCCTGGGATTTCGGAACTCCAGGATGTTATAACTTCACAACCGCCAAAAATCCTGAATGTTAGAGTCGCAAAGTGACACGGACTGTAGATTTGAGGACACCCAGGAACTATCCCAACTATCGGATCTATGCCATAGTTAGGTCGTCGTTGACCGCTTCAGGAGAGAAAAGGCGTCATAACACCAAAACCTCTAAATGTCAGAGTTGCGAAATACTATGGACTACCGATCTTTGGATCCTT
>ML836710.1:3699-19154 GCA_009831015.1 Picea engelmannii | reverse complement strand
CTTGCAAAGATCGGTGGATTTGTGCACCATACCTGCTTTCTGCACAGAGATACAACAATGATATGCCAGCTATAGATCCGACCCCTCTGTCCATGTACAGAGATTTTTGAAAAATCTTCACCGGATGTTTTTGGATGATATGATTTATTTTTTTATGGGGAGGTGACATGTACAAGTTAAACGCAAGAGGAGGTATATTTTTTGATTAATTTTATTCAAAATTTGGGTGGACTATGTATAATCCTAGTGTCACAAGGGATTTTTCGGAGGTCCAATCTATTTTTGCATTCAAATATGTAATTTAAATAACAGAAAATTGCAATTTCATCCAGATTTATATTACTAGATTCCCTAAAAAATACCAAAAAGTAAAATATTTAAACAAAACCTATTTCAAATTATAGTTTGACAAACACGATGAATATATGTATTTCTTTTTGAAAGTATTCCAAGTATTTTACATACATAGATATTATTATTTAAAAATTAAAAAGATTGAAAAATAAATAAATATCTACTATGATTTTGCTTTAAGAAGAAGATAAAGGGAAAAGTTTAATTGAATACCAAGGATGGAGACATCTTATCTTCTTAGAGATATTGTGTAAATAAGTAATAAATATTGTAAGCTTTTGCTTTAAGAAGAAGAGAAAAGGGAAAATTTTAATTGAAGACTAAGGATGGAGACATCTTATCTTCTTAGAGATATTGTGTAAAGAAGTAGTAAATATTGTAAGCAAGTTGTCATTGCAACAAACTTGTTGTAAGAACTTCATAATTGTAATTGTGTAAGTAATTTGTAATTGTATAAAAGGGAGACTTTTTTTGGTTGGAAGGAAAATTAATTGTAATATTTATTTAATAAAAATTGTTATTTTTTGATACTAGAACACTTGGGGTGCAAGATCAGTGGTACTCAAAAGCATTAAGGTTAGTGTGTTGTGTTAGTGTTTAGAGTTTGTTGTATAAGTGGGCATGAATCAATTGACATTTTATAGTGGGTAAAGGAGGAAAAAGATTACAAAATGCTAATCATGAAATTGAACTTACTTCAATAAGATCTTTGATGATTCTCTCCAAAGAATTGACAAGTTATAGAAACAAAATAATTAATAATGGACAAAGTTGTGAAACTTAGAGCACATGATATAGAGTGCTATCAAGAATTTGTTGGTTTTACTACACACCACATAAGTGGACTAGAAGAAAGGTTGGAATCATTGGATCAATGGGTGACTGATATTTTAAAACTTCATGATAAGAAATATCAAATGATAAAATCATTGACACAAGACTTGATGGTAAAGGAAAACATGTTGTCGTCACTAGAAAACAGAGTAAAAAAATGAACCAAGAAACACTAATATGTGATGCAACTTGTGAAACAAGTGACTTGATTCAAAAGATTTATAGTTCTCATGACATTGGTAATTTGATTGATGATAATAATGATGATTTACACATCTCTCTCTCATGTTATGACACTCAAAATGATGATTCTGGTGATATTCTGCAAGTGAACCTAATATGGAATATGATGACATTGGTTGTTTTGAAAGACATACAAAGGGAATCAACTCCAAACTCATGAATAAAATGGGTTTGAGGGCAAAGCTTTAAGTGAAAATGACAATGCATCTAAAATCACATAGATCTATGTATAAAACCAATAAATCAAGGTCCACAGTTAAGAAGGTCAAATAAGAAATGCAGATATCGAGTTTGAAAAGCATAAACACATATATAAGGTGAGCCATCTACCAATACTAGTGCAACAAGCCAGGTGCAAAAGTAGGAGCAATATTGTAGTCACTATGGTAGAGTAGGGCATGTGTAAGCTAAGTGTTAGAATTTGCAGCCTTGTAGTATTTGTGGCTTGAAAAATCATGATCATCACATATGTTGGCAAAGAAAAATATCAAAACCTCATACATAGGTAAATTGTGGTTGGATAGATGTGCATGAAGGACACAAAGTTACTTTTAAGTTGAAAAGATTCTACAAGGTAAAATATTCCAATGTACAACAAAAGCCCCCACATGAAACAAAAAGTCACGAGTTAGTTCGTTTTTAAAAGTTAGTTGTCATTAAAGGGAAGTAAAAATTATAATGTCAACTTTCCATAGTTAGGACAAAGTTGTCAACACATTTTTGTGTCATTCTTTGAATAAATCAAATTATGAGTATTTTCATCTTATAATGGTTTGTGGTAATAAAAAAAGCTTTTGTAATGGTTAAGGGTAAGCCAAGGAAACCATGGATATGATGAATTGGTTGAGGGTAATCCACAAAAAAACCCATGAGATGGTTAAGGGTAAGACAAAGAAACCCTTTGATATGAAGATGATGTAGTCCAAATGATTGACTCAAGATCAAAAATTACAAAAGGATGGTGCAACTTCATATCAAGGGTGAGAATATTTTTTTTTGGCTACATTCATATTCCCAACACGGATGAGCCAAAGGAAAAATTGTCGCGTTGGGGAGCTTATTGGTTTCCCAAGCCAATGATTTTCCTCAAAGAGGGAAAATCAATGGGTTGAAAGGCCAACAAGCCTATGAACACAATAATTCACCCTTGGAGGTTGAATTGGGTGAAATTTGAGAATGATAATATGAGGAACAAGATTAAAGCAACCATTTTTGGCTGATAAAATGCCAAATCACTGGGTTCATAGGCTTGTTTGCCTCTTGAACCTAGAGATTTGTCTTCCAAGACAAAATAACTAGGTTTGGAGGCTTATTTTCCCATTGAACACAATGATTTTCCTTTTATGGCCAAATCAGTAGGTTTGGAAGCCAAACAACCTCTTAAACCCAAAGATTTGCCTCTTAAGGTTTGAGCTTGCTAATTAGATGTTTCATTGACTGTAACACCTCTGTTTCCCCCAACTTGTAATTAATAATTAATTATGACCACCATGCTATGACATGGGAACAATGTAAATGTATTATTGTGTATATTTCCAATGATTGACTGTGGGGGTGAATCCTTGAAGTACTGGCCATGATATCACTAGAGGAAAAGAGTGGGGAAACTATGGAGAGGGTTCATTATGTCAAAATGACCCAAATTTCTCCTTGCTGAAATAATAAGCCTCATCCTGATCCCAAGGAGGAATCAATTAATAAGAAAAGGACTGGTGGTTGAACCATCAACCACCCCAATGAATGGAAGCATGGAGGGCCTGGTTGGGGAGATAGAAAACTATCAGCTCGAAGTACCACAAAGGGCAGCTTTTACTGCAGGCCCAGACTAACTCGAGTTTCCTTCTGACAGAAAGAACATGATAGGTCCAGAACCTTCCCGAGGAGGAGAAAGGCATGAAAGAATACACATGAAGGCAGACAAGAAAGAGACGCACCAAGGGAAATGCACGACTAGGATATGTAGAAGAAAAGAGGAAGAGCATGTGAGGCTCTCCAGTTGAGAAGAAGAACTGGAAACTTGATAAGTTGTTCTGGTTACTGGATAGAACAAGCAAAAGGATCTCTGAGAATTAGCAGAAGACATGACCCAAGTATAAGATCATGAGCTTGATGTTGAGGGAGCATCTGATAAACTTCGCAAAGGCTGTGAGAGAGAGAGAAAATCTCTGAGGAATTGCAAGAGTTGTTGTGACAGAGAGAGAGAGAGTCTCTAAGAAACTGCAAAAGTTCCCTAGTGATCATGGCTTGGCATGGGGGTGGCCAAAGTGCTAAGAATGAATGCCTATGAGCCTATGGTTGGGTGGAAAGGAAAACACCCACAGTCAGTTGGTCAGCTATCAATTGTAATAGATAAGTATTCCATAGACTATGTCAACTTGAATTTAAATGTATGATTTGAATGTCTATGATTTAGACTTTATGTTTTATGATTATTTATAGAAATGCTTATGGTTATTCTATGAACTCCTGTTTTTGAATGGTTCCTGGTTATCTCCGTGTAGCCGTAGAAGGACTAATAGACATGGCTCTTCAAATGAACTTAGGAAAGAGTTCATAGTCTCTACACAGGTCGAATAATACCTTTGCATGTCTTAGAACTTAAGTCGGTGAATGGAAGACATGTGCTTCAAACCAATCGATCAAGAGACCACAAAATCATGCCCACAACCTTAACCAATTCTTGGCCTTTAGGCCGAAGCCACATGGAGAGATTCTGGGACTTCGAAAGTTCGATAATTCATGACTCTGGGGGTTTGGGATGTAACATCATGGGTAAGTTGAAAGGCTTGAAGGCCGTAGCCACGTGGAGAGATTCCAGGTCTTTAGAAGTCCAGGAATTCAGGACTCCGGAGAACATGCGTATAGTAAGAAAAAGAGACGTTCAACGTCGAACGCTGAATTCTCCTCCAACCTGTGTGTTAGATGAGGATTAAAGCCCGCCGTTGGATTGGATGGTGAATAGACCTTCCTTGTAGGAGGTAGGAACTTGAGGATGGTACTAATGAGGTGGATCCACGTGGGTGCTATGTGGCCCTCAACTAATGACGCCCGAAGAACTTCGGGAGGCCATAACTTACAAACAAGAGGTCAGATTAGATCCCAGTAACAATCATTAGAAAGCCATGGGTGAGTCGAAGAAGGAGGAAGACCTCAGAGAGATGATTAAAGATGATTGGAGTAAGAAATTTTTTGATTCCCCATCCCTAGAAAAGGTACTCACGGGTCGGGTGTGTTACATTGACCACCATCCAATTTTTCCATGTGTAACACTCAATTCCAAGCCTACAAAGACAACATGCATTCTTCCTTCTCCTTCTCCTTCCCATTTTCACCCCAGACAAGATTTTTCTTCAATGTGTTGCTCCTTATGATATTTTTTTCTTCATTGTGTGTAGATTTGTAGCTATTTATATATTCTCCAACCAATACGAACCTCCAACATATAGTTGGAGCCATTGCCCTTCTATCCACACATCCATGATGGTGTGTTTTCACCCAGAAAATGCGTTTCACTTCTTTGTTGAAATTTTGGCATCCATAGGTAGCCATTGATGCATTTTTTCCCTAGTAGACTTGCTCTCCATATTCGTAGATGTTATAGAAAGATTTTCCCCACCATTGCTATCTTGCATAGAGGGCCTTTTTCCATTTCCCTATGCAGACTTGTCATCCCTTTTTGATGAATCCAGAGCCAAAAATACACATTTTTCCACATATACGCACCCTATCTGCTATACAACATGCGTATACGCAGGCTGCTCCACTACAGCCTGCGTACATAAGAATTTGTGCCAGAAAATACAAAATGGAGTCGGGTTTCCATGTCACGACATGAGATCTTTGATCCTTGGCCTTCCACATATTGGAAACGTTCTGACTCGACCCTTCAGTTGCATTTTTAAGACTATAAAAGAACAATTCTGAGATATGGAAAAAAAGAGAAAGCATTCAACTTTGAGAGCAAAGTTACTCTGGAGAAATTACTTCATATTGAGTATGCATCCCTTTGTCCCTCAAGTCTGAACACAATGTTCAGCCCCCAAGCTCTTTCCCTATTGTTGAGAGAACCTCATTGTCTCTCCTATGAGATTGCCTTTGGTGGAGGATTGAAGTGGTGGAGGCCCAGTTGGAAGGAACTTGGTTTCTTGGTTTTGAACTATGCCGACATGGAAGTCTGTAATGTTGTCACTTCTGCTGATCAATTATTAATAGAAATACTCCTTTCCCGTCCTATTGGTATCGTGCAAATATATGATTTTTATCCATGGGCATGTTTGTAATGTTTATTAATGGATTATGTTATCTAATGTTCTAACCCCTTTATACTATCACCATGTACTTGCTATGCTCGTTTGTTAAGAACTTATTGCAGGTATAAATATTTGGGTCGAAGTGCTCAACGGTTGAACACCATCGAACGTTGGATCGAGTTAGGCTTCTTTCTTATCTTGAACATTAATTTATATAACATACAATGGAATTGAGTTGATTTCTGTAGTCATACCTGTCTGTTGTGGTTTACCCTTAACCATAGAGAATTTTTCCCTCGTAACAGAATTGGTGACTCCACTGGGGAGAGATCTTCCTTCTAAGGGTTGAAGTGCTTTTTCTCCTTGCATTTCTCTTTTTCCTTTGTGTTTCTTGTCATATCACTGCTTGATAGATTCTGTTCACTCTAGGTTTGAGTTTTCAGCCTTTTTACCCTTGCCTGGCCTTGTTTTCAAGTCTATACGTGCCCTATTGCCTTGACAATCGCATACACACGCGTGCTGTCTCACTGCTAAATGCGTGTATACACCCTGTTTCCCTGAACAATCGTATATACCACTTTCCCTTGCTTGTTTGCTTGGTTTAGTGATTGTTGGGTGGGATTTGATGATTGGTGAGCCTTCTTAGGTCTCTGTAGTGCCTGTTGAGCTTCTCTGGGTTAACAAGAAACTTGTTGGGAATTGAATTTTTGGGCGTAGTCTTTCTCATTTTTTTTCATTTTTGGTTTGTCCTTGAACCCTGGGTTGTTTTCTTGGATGCTTGATATTTTGTTTGAAGTTATTTCACTTATACATAGTAGAATTTATATATTAGGTTGCTTTTCAGTCCATGCATTTTCTCTTTAATATATTGAAAATACAAAAAAAAATAGTCATTTTGCATTGGTTAGCACTTTTTGTCTTTGAACCTTTATCATTAGCTTAGTGCATTTAGCGAAATATTGCATTTTACTTCTGAATTGCAGAGTTGAGATTGAAAATTGCACTGTTTTTATTAGCATATCATTCATTGAAAAGTTAAAGATGGACTTTGCATTATATTCATATTTATCTTCTTGCAAAGTCATAACATCATGAATTTCACTTCCATACCCTTTTGAGTAACCACGACCAATAAAATTTACGCTTTAAACTAAAATTGATTAGTCACGATTTTATTTTTAGGGTGCACAAACTAGTTTAGGATTTAGTGCCTTGGAATAGGATTTTGTGAGTAAAATTCTCCAAGGCAATGAAATCAACATATGTTTCTGAGACAGGGAGTTGAAAGTCCATTGTATAATTGGTAAGATCAGGAGGCTCCGCTCACACCGGATTTAATCACGAGGTCGCGCGAAGTTAGTTGAAGGGATAACCCCTGGATACTCACCTAGTGTCAGAGATATTTTTGTGGATTTATTCGTATTTGGGGATCTTACTAGTACCCATACCTCCATGGGAGGTTGTTCTTTCAAGGTTTTGGGCTTGGATACCCTGGCCATATGGTAATCTAGACTTACGACTGCTCGCCTGTGCATCCGTTATACATTGGTTTATTAGTTGCTTGACTTA
The DNA here is from genome assembly GCA_009831015.1 of Picea engelmannii. NCBI lineage: Eukaryota > Viridiplantae > Streptophyta > Pinopsida > Pinales > Pinaceae > Picea > Picea engelmannii. The sequence goes on along the minus strand of ML836710.1, from coordinate 11,904 downwards.
GGTATCTCATAGGTTACTTGCAGGGGTTATTCTACTTGTACCTTGGGTCAGATAGGGGTCAAACAACACACAACCTTTATGGAAGATTACCTCTCCGGGGGGATCTGACCGATTGGTTGTTAAGCCCATGAGGGCCCCTATAACTGATTCTGTTACCTCCAAACTTTAGCGGGGATTCTCAGGTCCCTCTTGGATGAGACATACCTTCTTTAGTGAGGGAGGCCACTCAGCCACTTTATCCCGTTTGCATGCATATTGGCCGTTTGAATTTTGGTATTCTCTTTGACTACTAGTTGGCTTTAGGAGTTTATTTTGGGTTTCATCATCATGGATAGTGGAGTTTCTTTTGCTCCCTCATTTACTGCTACCCACCCCATGATCCCTACTCATTTCATGGAGATGGATCCTTTTGCTTTTCACAATGGTATGCAAAACTACAACACTCAGTCCGTGCCTTAGGTCTCTAGTCATTCTCTTGTTGATATATCGTCGCACTTTCCATCCTCTGTCTCGCCTCCTTATGTGAATACAAGTTTTGGGTCTAGGGGCATGATGCCTCCTTCTTATCCCTCTCCATTTGATGGGATTCATATCCTTCAAACACCTCTTACGGTAGGAGGTTGGAATCTTCCTTCCTATGAATCCACTATGCGAGAATGAAGTGACCAAATATGTAACCATTCTACTTTTTACACTATGTCCACTTATCCTTCTTCCATTATGTCAGTTCCTACGAACACTTTTCCCATGGCGGACCATCGTCTGCCCTCTGGTGTTTCATCTGGAGGGAATGATTTTTATAGTATGGATAACCCCCCTCACGAAGTTCCTTTGTCTGGGGGAAACGTATATCCTCACATGAGTAACCCTTGTTATGTCGCTTTCTCTTCACAAGAGGCTTCCTCGGTGTCGATGCCCTTACAAACCTTTATGTATCAGTATGGAGGAGGATACTATCCTGCCAGACAGGGACATGGTGTAAACTAGGATCCTTCCTGGCCTGCAATTCCTCAAAACCAATATTTCCTTGGACCTTGGTCTCAAATTCTGCAATTCACCACTGCCACAAGTCTAGTCACTGCGGGTCATACTGACGTTATATCACCAACCTCTGCTAGCCATGTTGGAGATTGGTTGACAACCTCTACGAGTCATGTTGAAGACCTTCAACCAGCCGCTGCAAGTCATGCTGGGGGCACAAGTCCAGTCACTGCATGTCATACTGGAATTATATCACCAACCTCTGCTAGCCATGTTGGAGATTGGTCGACAACCTCTGCGAGTCATGTTGAAAACTTGCAACCAACCACTGTAAGTCATGTTGGGGGCACAAGTCCAGTCACTGCGTGTAATACTGGCATTATATCACCAACCTCTACTAGTCATGTTGGATATTGGTCGACAACCTCTGCAAGTCATGTTGAAGACCTACAACCAATTGCTGCAAGTCATGCTGGGGGCACATGTCTGGTCGCTGCTAGTCACACTGCACATCCATCACCTTCCTCTGCTAGTCATGTTGGGGATCCATCGCCAACCTTTGTTAGTCATGTTGGAGATTTGCTACTAGCCTCTGCAAGTCATGCTGGGAGCATGTCACCATCCATTGCAAGTCATGTTGGGGACATTCATATGATTGAAAATCCTAGATGTCTCAGACCTAAGCCTAGATTCCTTTACAGGATTTGTGAAGGAATTCACCTTACTTGTTTGTGTCCTTTTACTGCTAGGATACCAGAAACGTGGGGCTCACCTAAGGGCCTTTCGGGTTCTAAGGCATCTATGGTTTCACAACACTCTGCTCCTTCTTTGGTTAATACAACCGTCATGCCGATGCAATCTTCAACTGACACCCCTTTCCCTTTAGGGGTTGATGCGTCCTTTGACCTTGTTCTCTCACATCCCGTTCAAACTGTGGTCATGTCGATGCAATATTTGACTGACACATCTCCTATGTTTGGGGGTGATGCATCTCTTGACCTTGTTGTCTTGCATATTGTTCAACCAATGGTCGTGTCAATGCAATCTTCGACTGACAAAACTCTTGTTTTTTCGGGTGATGCACCTCTTGACCTTGTTGTCTCGCATCCTGTTCAACCAATGGTTGAGGAAGTGGTCGTATCGATGCAATACTCGATCGAACCCACTCTTCTTTTTGAGAGTGAAAAGTCTAAGGAAACGGTCACACCAATGCAATTTTTGGTCGATCCCTCTCTTCTGGTTTTGTTTCTATACCTTCTATGCCATGTCCTTAGCATTTCTATTACTTAACCTTTTGAAGAAGAGAGAGTTTTACTCTTCCCGAGTTCTCTCCCTCCAAGTCTTGACGAGGTTCCCTTTGATTGGGATGGTCTTGTGAGGTATCCAATGCCTTCGACTATGTGTTTTCCAGGAAGAGACATTATCCAATATAACACAGAGATGATAACCTCCATTAGCACTTTGTCCTCCTCAACTTGGAGAGCTTTGGGTCTTCTCAAGCTTGTGTCGATTCATCGTAAGATATTGACATTCCATAGAAGACCAAGACGAGAGCCTTGGCCTCCCCCTTTACATGTTGATTAAGACAACAAAACGAGTCTTAGTTAAGCTCTTTTCCGACTCGTCTAAAAACCAAAAAGATTTCCGAGTGATTTGTCCCTTTCACACTCGTTAAATTGTATTTGAAAGGTCATGAGTCTTAATTAAGCTCTTTTCTAACTCGTTATCAAAAATAGAAAAGATTGCCGAGTGAACTTGTCTTTTTCACACTCATAAATTGGATTTGAAAAGACGTCTATTTGGCACAAGTTTACCCCCTTTTCACACCAAGTAGACTACAAGACATAAAACATGATATTTTTTGTCGTTAACTTGTGATTGCATCTCATGCCCTCGCTTGTAGTATTAAGCCTATAGTCGGTTCTCGCTTTGCGTTATAAAGCGTTGCCTAAGCAGTTTTTTGCATCCTCAACCAAGTAGAGCCTTATTTATATCCTGCGCAGTTTGACACCTTATACCCTAGAGGGAACATCACCCCAAGTGTCCATCTCCCACATGCATTTCCTTGCATTAAGCATAGGTACGTTCCACTGCTAGAACTAATTTTTTCTTACTTGCGACACTTGTTTCCTCCTCTGTATCATATCATTGATTTGTTATGAAAAAACAAAAAAATACGGGCGGGAAGGGAGTACTATATTATAATTGGTAGCAATAGTGTCACCTTTGAACATAGCACAAAATTATTGAGTCCTTGTGTCATCATAATTTTGGGTTTAGCATGGCCTTAGGAAGTCGATCTCGTCACAAAGAGTTCTCTACCGATTGGTTACTCTTCCAGTCCCTATAGAGAACATTATTGATGCCTCCTACATCTAATAGTCACATCATTGAGTCTATGCTTCCGGAGTCCACCATATGTCTCATGCTCTTGTTCAAAGGAAGTCTATCAAACTGTGTCGGCCAATCCTCAGAAATCTTGACTTTGCATGTCGACCATACCCTAAGTTTGTTTCATAATCACACGATACTATGGTCTTATCATGCACCCTATCCCTACATGCATCATCGATAGGTCACCTTGAACCCAACAATCGACATTTCATCATTGGTCATTGACTGGGTGGTTTCCCTTGTGTTTGACGGTAAGACATCTATTCACACTTTGGGATTCGTGCAGTGTCTTGGATGCCATTAGCCCTATTGGTTGTATCCTCGCCTATGTTAGCAATTTTCATCATTGGCTGCTATTCAGAGGGTCTTTTTCATATACCGCTTGCATTTGGTACACACGAAATACGCACAGGGTTGTTGGTTCGTGAACATGTTCTTCGTCCGATCTCCACCAAATCATGAAGCTCCTGCTTTGTTCCTTGTGTTGACTGATGAGAGATGCCTTAATGCTCTCCTTTTAGCGGGTCTCTTTCCATCGAATTCAGCTCATTTATTCTAGATACGAGACCTAGAGTTTTATGAATACCTTGAGGCTTGCAGTCATTAGTGGCAGGCTCTCTCGCCATTGACAGATGGGAATACATCAATGTCTCCTGATCAATGGATTTCTCAAGTGTTTGACACCGACTCCTTTATTCACACTTGTAGGGATGTACTCGGTGCCTTGATACCTACTTTCATTATTAGTATGCTACCTCACGTTTGTTAACAATATACCTCAATGACCGATAATCAAATGATGTTTCCTTGTGTTCAACCTCAACTCCTTTATTCACATGATGTAGACTTGCACCCTTGGCAGATAGTGTAGAAGACTTGAAGACATCACTACGTGGCCGCAAATTTCCTGAGTTGTTTCTTCCCTTTCATTGGACCAACACCTATTCCACTTCAGTGATCATGGGAGATCAGATTGTACTCCATGGTATACAGATATCTTCAGATTGATTTTGAGACTGGTTTCATTGGGACTTGTTCGTGACTATGAAAACTTTTGGCATATAATTGAATTTGTATTTGCCTATTCATGGCCACAAACAGTTATTTGGTATATTTTCCACATGGATCTGCATTGTATTCTTGGCAGCCATGTATGAAAAGTCAATACAAAATGTAATGAGCAATCGAGTTCATCCAGTTGGTTCTCTACCACTCCACTCCTGGGTTATTTATAATGTATTTCGACCATCGCAGATACTCCTCTGATCTCACACATTAGGGGGCATCTATTATAGCAAGAATTTCCCCACCATTTCTATCTTGCACAGAGGGCCTTTTTCCATTTACCTATGTAGACTTGTCATCCCTTTTTGATGAATCCAGAGCCAAAAATACACATTTTTCCACATATATGTGCCCTATCTTCTATACATCATGCGTATACACAGGATGCTCCACTACAATCCGCGTACATCGAGATTTGTGCCAGAAAATACAAAATGAAATCGAGTTTCCATGTCACGACATGAGATCTCTAATCCTTGGCCTTCCACATACTGGAAACGTTCTGAATCATCCCTTCAGTTGCATTTTGAAGACTATAAAAGCACATTTCCGAGCTATGGAAAAAAGGAGAAAACATTAACTTTGAGAGAAAAGTTACTTTGGAGAAATTACTTCATATTGAGTTTGCATCCCTTTGTCCCTCAAGTCCGAACACAGTGTTCAACCCCCAAGCTCTTTCCCTATTATTGAGAGAACCTCATTGTCTCTCTCCTATGAGCTTGCCTTTGGTGGAGGATTGAAGTGGTGGAGGCCTAGTTGGAAGGAACTTGGTTTCTTGGTTTCGAACCGTTCCGACACAGAAGTCTGTAATGTTGTCACTTATGCTGATCAATTATTAATAGAAATACTCCTTTCCCGTTCTATTGGTATCATGCAAATATATGATTATTATCCATGGGCATGTTTTTATTGTTTATTAATGGATTATGTTATCTAATGTGCTAACCCCTTTATACTATCACCATGTACTTGCTATGCTCGTTTGTTAAGAACTTATTGTAGGTATAAAGATTTGGGTCGAAGTGCTCAACGGTGGAACATCATCGAACGTTGGATCGAGGTAGGCCTCTTTCTTATCTTGCACATTAGTTTATATAACATACAATGGAATTGAGCAAGGATGATTTTAGGGGCTAAATTTCGCTCATGGGCTAATTTTCCATGGTTTTTCCAAAAATGAGATTCACTATTTTAAAAATGATTTACTCAAATTCTATAGGATAAAATTATTTTACCTTAAAAATCGCCAAAATTTTATAAAAACTATATCAAATACTTAGAAATTTGAATATTTTTACAAAAATTTCGCCCAACATTTATAGTTTACATATGAAGGATTAGTAAGATTCGCCAAGGTTTCTACATTTTAAAATAAATTTCCATCCTTAAAATCATCACTGGAATTGAGTTGATTTCTGCAGTCATACCTGTCTGTTGTGGTTTACCCTTTTCCATAGAGAGTTTTTCCCTCATAACAGTAGATTGATTGGGCACACAAGCAGAGCGATCTCCCTCCCAAATCAAGGGTGTAGTTCCTCTTGCTATCCAAGATATCCTCAACAACTCACAAAACATGTTTTCATTTCCATCAACTATCCAGTCTTCAAGTGAATCAATCTAAACTAACAACGAGTACTAGGAATCTATTTATCTTATATGCATGCCTTTTTCATTGTAAGATGAATCATGGGTTCTTTATTCTTTTAGTTCATGAGCTATTCCTTTCCTTCATCTATATCTCACAAGATAAATGCATCACTCATAGATTTATTATACCAAAGGTTTATTTCCAAATGTGAAACAATGGAATGACTAATGTCTAAATCTCTTTCAAGTGTAGTATATTGGTTTCTTCGAGGTTTCCAACCAAATGAAAATACCTTAGTGCTCCTTCCCTTTGATTTTCCTTATTTGATTTCTTTTGAATGCTCATTTAACTTTCAAATGTTCAATAGAGGGTTTGAATTCCCATGGATTCACATGCTAACTTATGTGAAAATATTAGGTGAAAACAAGCTTGTTTCGTTTAAGAGCCATTAATCCAACACCTCCCTCAAACAATATTGCTTTATGGAGATTCATTTTGTAAAAAAAGGAAATGCTTGGTTATAAGGATTCTTTCATGATATATTAAGACCCTTTTTTGCTTGTCTCCATGCTCTAATTGTTTTGAAATGATGAAAGATCCATACCATAAACAATTTACCAAACATGAGCATGACCATTAACATTAGCATGAGATCAAGCTTGCACAAGGGAATTTAACATTCTTAATATTGAGCAAGGTACAACATTATGAAGACTCATTTGGTGAGAAGAGGAAAGTCATGGTGATCTGAAAAATCCTTAGATGCTAATTATTATTTAATTCACATAAACATCTAACTCGATTTCAAAATAATAATGATCGTTTGACTGATTCCAAAATACATGTGAAATTACTTACCTATCCAAATTCACTTTAATGATAAGCAACTTGCAAATAATTGAGCGAAATAGAACAACAATAATATGCCACATGCACAAGTTTGTTAATGGAGTTCACCCAATTTGGGCTATGTCTCTGGGTTCACTTCCAATTGAGACCTCTTTATTAATGCTCAAATGCTTATGTTTTTACAATGAACTTTTTACATGTTGCTCAAACTTAGAAACATAGTGCACCATCAAATTCCTTTTGAAATTTTGAGAAAAAATGAGTATAAAGTTCATATAATTCCATTAAGAAACCCCTTGACACGCATTATGGTGCAATTCCCAAGCCTTGATACCCCTCAGCACAAACTTCGAGACCAAACCCGTACTCTCCTATCATATGATGTGATGGCGCATTGAATTTCATGCCATTAAATAACCTAGGTAGGCCAAACCGTGGTTCAACCTTGGCGCTCACATAAGCAACGCATTAATTAGATATCCATTGGTTTGTTACAACAAACTGTAAGTCATGGCATAATGGTTAAAACTTTGGTATAAATAGGAGGAAGTTGTGGGTTAAACCCCGCGGACCTCTCCCTCTGTTGATGCTTTGTTATATTTATGTTAAAGTTTGTTATATTTATATGTGGCGACATATATGGTATAACCCCCGTGAATCTTGTGGAACGATCATATTGAATGTGAATATACCAAGGGCCCTCGACCCTTTTTTCAACCAATAATATCAATCATCCACTTCAAATATAAATTGTGCCCCATATGGTTAAGTAACAACTATATGGTGTAATGGTGAGGTCGTTGGTTTGTTAGGTGGGTGACCCAAGTTCGATGCTCCAGACTCCCAAATATAATTTTAACTAACCTTATCCATAAAATACTAATGGGAGGTTTCCACGTGGCAGCCTCTTGTTGGTCCACTTGTGAACTAAGTGTACGATCATTGCCAGATATAGATCCAAGCAATGGAAATGACCTCCACCTCTGTCCCATCTACAAATATTTTTGAAAAATCTTCACTGCATGCTCTTGGATGATATGATTTATTTTTTATGTGGAGGTGACACGTGGAAAAGTTAAACCCAAGAGGAGGTATACTCTTCTTTTTATTACTCTACACTATATGATTTATTTTTTATGTGGAGGTGACACGTGGACAAGTTAAACCCAAGAGGAGGTATACTCTTCTTTTTATTACTCTACACTGGAAAATTGAGATTCTATTTATGTGTTCATATTTCAAAGTCTTAATCTAGAAGTTCTACTTTTTGGTTTTTGGTTTTTTTCCTAGGCATATTTTCCAATCAATTTTGCTCAAAAAACATTTCT
>ML836707.1:21489-46659 GCA_009831015.1 Picea engelmannii | reverse complement strand
CCACCGGAAATGACATGACAAGAAATATCCATCTAGGATATTTTCCCTGACAAATTCACTTTCCTTCATCTCATTATTCCACAATTAAGCATGGGTTCTCTTACTCCACAAAGCGTCTTCCCATGAGGGCTTTCACCATAAGGAGACCACTTTGGAGTTCATTCATATTTATTTCTTATCAACCATGACAAAAAAATAATGAGTCATATTTAAATCAAACACTATTGGGTCCATTACCCAAACCTTTGTGCTACGGGTCTTTCTTCAAGGGTTGACATCAATGACAACCAACCTTAATCAACATCAGAAACAGGTTCATGACAACCTTCAACAAGTTAAGCAGTGCAACTTCTCCAGCAAGTCAAGCAGCTCATCAAGATGCAGATTCAGTAAATGCTTTTCCCTCTCCCTCGGGAACTCAACGCAATGGATACCATTTATTCCTAAGGAGATAGGATTGATCTAGGTGGATATCAATGGCCACCCACCTATTCCAACTGGCTCAAAACAATCTTCTGGCAATTTACTATTTTCAACATTTTTTCAGTTCCTAAACTTTTGAGGCCATTTTAAGTTCCTAAATGGATTTTTTTTTGGGATAGAACACCTCAATGATAGAAAAAGGCTCTGATTGAGGCCCCAAAATTAATATTCTCAATGACACCTTTCCAACGAGTTATTGTGCGCCACAAACGAATATCGTATGCCAAAGTTACACCCTCGAGAAGTTGATACACCAAACTACCTAAAACGGGGTCCACAAAATTGTTGGATTTTCATCTTCCAGGGTTAGGGTTTTGGATTTTATTTATGTTAAAAATGGCCTTTAGAGCCTCATTGTAATCATATTCTTGCTAATGTGAGTATCCATCACTCTCTCCTCAGAGATAAGATGCCACCATTCTAGCGAGTCTTTCACTCTGTATTTCTACAGTTTTGTACATTTCGCTCATTAATAGAAATTGTGTATTACTGTATCTCTGTGTTTATGTTTGCATATATGATATATTTATATTATATTATTGTATATCTGATATATCTTTGTACATTTATTTATTTATTATATCTCTGCTCTCATTTCATGCCGAAAGTAATCTAGACCAGTGGTATCAAAGCAGGTTGTTATCGATCATTTTTCAGTGCATGTCCCCGACGAGGTCCGAGTATAACAAGTTAGGTCTAGAGATTGTTTCTCTTGAGGAAAATATCTCTCGCATTCCCAAGAAACCCTCCATGGAAGAAGAAAATAAAAATGACAAAGTAGAATATTCTATCAATATGTTGCTTGAGAAATCTCTCACGCGAAGAGGGACGAAATGATGGAGAATTTTTCCCACATCCTTCAATGCTTGCTGATAACAATAGGGACATATTCATCAAGTGGCCACTTTGGAGGCACCTCTCCTTTCAAGGAAAAATTTTATTTTTATATTCCCGTATTTGAAGGACAAATAGATGCAGATGTCCTAGAAAAATGGTTAAATCTGCTAGAAGGTTATTTCTCTGTTCACAATTTCTCCGACAGGGAAAATATCACCTTCACACTCCTTAAGGTTCTTCCCCATGTCAAACATTGATGGGAAACATACTGGGAGAAAATTTCCACAGAGGAGTATGGAATATATGGGGTCGAGCCCACTTGGGATTTTTTTGTGGATGCTATCAAGGAACAATATTACCATGTTGGTAACTATGATGACCAATACATGAGATGAACCACGCTGCATCAAGAGAGGGGCCAAGAAGTATCAAACTTGACCAACACCTTCCATACCTTGTGCACCAAGCTGGGTATCAAATATTCTAAGCAATATTTGGTTCTGAAATACCATGGGGCTCTCCACAAGTACATCCAAACCGAAATGGATTTCCTAGACATCTCACGTTGGGATTTTCCTATCGATATGTTGTCAAAATCGAGAAGAAATTTAGGCACCAAAACAAACGGGATTTCGGGTCTACAAATACGCAACAACCAAACTATGATAAAGATGACCCTAACAAACACCCTCCCGAAAACTCATCCAATCCATAGGAAAATAAGGGTAACAGAAAGACGAAGGACACTAGAAAGTTGTGTGATTTCCACAAAATACCTTAGCACAACACTGATGAATGTCACTCAAAACAATAATTGGTGGTTGATATCAAAGACAAGGATTCAAACCCTAATTTAGAATCTGATTCATAAAATACTGGGAGAAGACATATCATCGACTCAGACCCCACAGCTGTTGTCGCGAAAACAAAAAATCAACCAGAAAAACCATCAGATCCTTAGGAGGGGGAGCACCTTATTCATTCATAAATGTGGGTGAAGGGGACTCCATTGCATTTTATTGTTGATAGCGGAAGCCAAAAAAACCTCATCTCAGCATAGGTCATCAAACAGTTGGGATTGTCGACAAAACCACACTCGCAACCATACAACATTAGGTGTCTTTTCCAAGAACGTGAACTCCGTTGCAACTAGCAGTGTTGATTGTCATACGGAAGGAATCCAGACCTTCAAGGATGAGGTATTATGTGATGTTTCCCCGTTGTATGTCTGTGATGTTCTCTTTGGCCAACCATATATGTGGAAGCTCCATGCTATCTATGAGTCTTGACGCCGTAGTGTCATTGTTACTCTAGGGGTCATCTCTACAGGATACCAGAGGTAGTTTCAACTACTGTCCCACCTAAATAATGTCGCAAGGTAGTATCTCATACTACAAAAATCACCTTCTTCACAGTTTATTCAAAAGGTGAACAAATGAACACCGCAACCACTACAGCCTCAGTCCAAGAACCTTCTATCCAACATAAGCGGGTCAACAAGATGGCAACAAACTGAAAATATTCCTTCTACACACATTCATCTCATGTATCCAGATTGGTTAAAAAGGTCCAACCCGTCCAGCCATAGGTTTGTGACAACCTTCAACAAGCTAAGCAACACAACTTTTCCAGCAAGGCAAGCAACTCATCAAGATGTTGATTCAACAAACACTTTTCCCTCTCCCCTGGGAATTGAATGAAATGGATACCATTTATTCCTAAGGAGGGAGGAATGATCCAAGTGGATATTAGTGGCCACCCACCTATTCCAACTGGCTCAAAACAGTCTTTTGACAACTTACTATTTTTACAGTTTTTCGGTTCCTAAACTTTCAGGGCCATTTTAAGGTCCTAAATGAATTTTTTTCGGTATCGAGCACCTCAATGAGCAAAATGCTCTAATTGAGCCCCCAAAATGAATATTCTCGAATATACCTTTCCAATGAGGTATCGTGCACCCCAAATGGATATCGTATGCCAAAGTTACGTCCCCGAGAATTTGATACACCAAACTACCCAAAACAGGGTCCACAAAACTGTTGGATTTTCATCTTCCGGGGTTAGGGTTTGGGATTTTATTTATGTTAAAAAAGGATTTTAGAGCCTCATTGTAATCATATTCTTGTGAATGTGAGTAGTCATCACATCTCTTTTCAGAGATAAGATTCCACCATTCTAGCGAGTCTTTCACTTTGTATTTCTACAGTTTTGTACATTTCGCTCATGAATAGAAATTGTGTATTAATGCATCTTTGTGTTTATGGTTGCATATGTGATATATTTATGTTATATTATTGGATATATGAGATATATTTGTACATTTATTTATTATATCTCCTCTCTATTTTCATGTCGAAAATAATTCGTATCAATACCACTACATCAAACCCATTAAAGTCAACTGTAGGAATGCCTCTCCTAGCCACCAAAGCTCAGTTAATGAAGTTGTGGATTTCCCCAACATTAATCAAAACTGTTACATGTTGTACTTTTAATACCCCACAGACCCTGAAGTTGTGAAATCTAGGAACACCGAATAGAGTGGAAGTAGTCCCACTCTTAACCTCCTCATGTGGATGCTCAACATGTGGACTGTCATGCTCGTTGTCTTGTGCCTGCCTCGCTTCCTCCTTTCCATCATTATATGAAAGTACATATATATAGTTGACCTTTCCCTTTCCCAAACACTTGTGACCAGGTTCCCAAGTCTCCTTGCAGCTGAAAAAAATGTTCTTTTTTCTCAGTTCCCTCGTATAATCGTCATCCAATCTATCTCTCCTGGTCCACTCCTTTTGGAAGGGTTTCTTTTGTTTGTTATTCCGAGGAATGAAATGTTTAGGAGGAAATTTGTTATTTGGGATTAAATGCTCCATGTCCCTTTTCCTAGTGATGGAATCTTATAGAGATCCTGGTTTGAAGGCCTTAACCCACCCACAGAGGGGTTCAAATAATCCTTCATTGAAAAGCATAACCAACATGTGCTCAGACACATCTATCACCATGACTACGATCCTCTAAAACTATGAAATGTAGGTATATTTCGTCCCACTCTACCTGAGTTGTGATAACTCTCTAAAGTGTAACTCTGGGTCACTCCTATCAAATAGGTCCATAAGTCTCTGTGTGAAGTCCAAGTATGATGTAATACATGCCTGCCCCAACGTGACTAGCCCATGGTACCACCAGTCGTGGGCCTCTACATCCAAATGCAAGGTATCATATTTGATGTATTTTGACTTGGTCATTAGGTTCATTTGGAAATAAGTGCCCAACTTTTCTACCCACTCCCTAGGAGTGCATTTTCTAGAGCCATCAAAGTAAGGAATGGAAAATTTACCAACTTTTCTCTAAATCTCCCAACTATGTGGGCCCTTGTTGAAATCTCTAGGCCTATTCTTGTACTTGATAGTACATAAATATTGTCAAGACACGAATTCCTTAAAATCATCACCAAGAGTCTGATAATCCCTCAAATAATTCGTGAAATATTCCCCTTGTCCTTGCTTCCCTTGATTTCCATCTTGTTGTCCTTCCAAAAATTGAGGTGTATGAGGTCTTGTAGTCACTCTACTAATGGATCCAATTTGATTCTCTGTAGGTACATTTGTATTTATCCCTTCAACACGGTTTCCATTGTGACCCTGGCTTCCATTAGTCCCTCTTTAACCATCATTAGGTGCATTGTTTTGTCTCCCTTGAGTATTTTCCACAAGCTAGGTGAGAATATCAACCACTTGTTGCTTCCCCCTTCCTATGTCACTTTGTACCCTTACTATGTCATTCTGTCCCTTTACCAAGTCATTTAGAATATGCATAGCACTATCATCTGACTATTCATTTATGTCCCCCATGCCTTCATCTCCTTCTAAATTTGTCTGAAAAATATTTTTTTCTCCTCTATACCTTCTTCTGTTGTATGTGACATCTACTCCTTCCCACAAAATCATCAAAGTAACATGCAATACACAGGATTGAAGGAACACCAACTTTGATACCACTGTAATAACCCTCCTTATTGTTGATACGATTTTTTGTTTACTATTGTTATTTTTTTCTGATTATATGGTTGAGGACTTTCGTCAAATAGTTTTCCAACACACTCAAAACCCACTGTAAAATCCCTTTTTCTGCAGTTGTGTTTTTTTGTTTGCTGATTTGTTTTCTTGCTGTGTTTTTCAATGGATAAACATGGGTTTGGTGCCAAATAAAATATGTATAATTCATACAAACTATAATAGAAATATTGCAATTGAAATATCTTAGCCAAACAACAAAATGATACCAAAATCTGATCTGATTTTTATTATATTCTGATATATTACATATGCATGGAAATATAGAGATTCTGATCAACCTCTCCACTAAGAATACTGGCCCACATAACAACAATGGCCTTCAAACGATGAATGTTTCCCCTCTACAATAAAATCGCCCCCCTACAACTAGGAACACGACCCCTTCAAAGAAAATGGTGGCTCCACCAAAGTGTATGACCTCCTCTCCAAAAGATCTCAGCCCCTGCTGAAATAAAATGTGTCCCCTAGAAGGAATGTTCCCTCACCCAAGAAACTCGATCTCTGAAAAGAATATTTTGTCCCCTTCAAGAGAGAAACTCAGCCTGCATTAGAAAACTCGACCTCCACTCAACAACTCAACCTCAAGAAGTATAATTCAGTCTGAATAAGAAGAAATATGGCTTTTGAAAACCCCATTATGCCATAAAATATGATTCTTTATATTCAACAATGAATGCAAGTGGAAAATATGAATGATATTCCCAAATTAATTAGCTAGGGAATAATCTTTGACCACTGAAACCAATTCTCCACAAGGGTTTCACTTCAAAACCCTCACAAGCCACTAGAGCTCTCTCCAAATCAATTTTAGAAGAAATGATCAATCATAATGAGAGAGGGAACTCCTAATCTCTCCTTTATTTCCCTTTCATCTTTTTTTTTACCCTTTTACCTTTTTGCTGACCTTTTTACCTTTTTACCTTCACTTAAATGATTAAAGTGACTTTATAAGGTTCACCTTTGATATTTTCCCAAAGACACTTTAGAATACCTCTTTTTTACTTAATTACTTAATGTCACTTTATAAAAAAATACCTTTTCCACCTTAAGTGACATCAAATAATCAATTAATCCCATTTTTCATCGACTATGTCCTACGGGAATCAAATAAACCACTAAGTCATCCTCCTAGAGAGAATCATTTGGAAGGGGATATTGCACTGAAATAATTGGTGTATTCAATAACAAATTCAATTGTATATCCCTTTTTACCTAACAAAACAAAAAATGGATGGCTCGAGTCCACTTGTTATCTAACGCCTCCATCCTATTGATCATAACTTAATCCCAAACCAATGGTTCTTGTGGTCTCAAAGAAATATTAGTAGTAGTTTGTGTCTTCATCCATCCATACAATAGACAGGGAAATTCGACAAAGAAAAGTTCATGCATATAAGAGTAGAGATATGTGTCCTTCAATCACTTCACATTAGTATTGAGACCTTGAGTTTCCCATTGAGAAAAATCATCTTCCTTTGCATTCAACCAATCTTTAATTTCTTTCTAAGATGGATACCACCTCATTTTTTTCCTTCATCACTCAATACAAAACCTTTAGGTTGCGTCAACAGAACTATTTGTTGGCTTAGTCACACTTGCACGTGTCTTTCTTAACGTTGGGGGGTTGAAGACCCAGGGTTCATCCAAAGTTTACCAACAAAGCCCCCAAGGAATCGACATATCAATCCTTGGCCAAAGATTGAAGAAAATACTGAAGAAGGTCTCACCTGAGACACCACGAGGATCACATAGACCATCTGGTCTTCGTTCAATGATGATGAAGGACTAATTGCAAAAAATTCCATCCGAGTTAGCATTCAGACAATCCATTGAAAAATACTTAAAAACTAATGGTATGCAACAATAACACACACATGCAATTAACACATGAGTAACACATCATAAGACCAAAATACCTGCAACTTTATTATCTCCATTCCACCATCACAAAAATACATTAAGCAACTCATAAATTGAAAGTGAGAGAGACTTGCTCTCTTATAAATTTTCCTAGTGTTACATTACATAGAGCCACGCAATTCCTTTTAGAATATGAAAATGTGAAAGATTCAAACTTACAAATAGAGACATTACAGAACATAGGTTCAGAGTGAGCTTAATGACAACAATACCTAGAACTATCAAAACAAGAACCAACTAACTAATGAGCTAACTCTATTTTTATTGTCGCAACTCCCTTTTATTTTCTTCTCGACTCTGGAGCTCTATCACTTTTAGTTCTACCCCACTCGCTCCTCTAACTTTCAATCCCACACTCTTCTTCTATCTTCATTAATTCCATGTAGCATATTTGGAATCATGGAAATCTCAACTACCTTGATAGCTCATCTTCTTTTTTCTCCATGTTCCCTCATGTTTCCTGTAGTAATCATTTGGGGGGATTTCCTGAAGATTCTTTCTTGATTCCGACGTGCATGCAGTGTCTTATTTATTTCTAATGCGGATCACAAAACTCAAATTGACATGCATTGGAATAACTTGAATTGGTGTGCAATAACAAAAAAATATTTCACATGTGCGCCTTCTGTCACCTGTTGGACAGTTACTTGAGAGCATGCAAAACTGGAATAGGTGTGCATGACTTTGTTTATGAGCGCGTACAATATTTACCCAAAAATTTGGGTGCCAACAAACTCTAACACCTATAACCCCAATAATCCCTAATTTTCCTTAATCCCTATAATCCCATAAAGTTATAACCCTAATGTGCATGCTTCTACAACTAATGGTG
Organism: Picea engelmannii; assembly: GCA_009831015.1. Classification (NCBI taxonomy): domain Eukaryota; kingdom Viridiplantae; phylum Streptophyta; class Pinopsida; order Pinales; family Pinaceae; genus Picea; species Picea engelmannii. The sequence goes on along the minus strand of ML836707.1, from coordinate 38,511 downwards.
TCAACACAAAGAGCATGTTTCACATTTTCTACAAGTTAACATATGATAAGTCAATTAGGAACCATTCTTTTAAAGTGTGGATAATTGATGAATTGATTTAGAGTAGCTTATGCCTTACTTATTTTAGACTAAGAAACCCCATCATTAACTAGATATTAGTGATGGTTGGAATTGGGGATGCATGGTTCTTTAAATAATTTTTTCTTTTTTGGTTAGGAATCACCTTTAAGAATATGCATTAATCATCTCAAGGCCCTTGTGTAATATAATAATTACATAGAGGGAATTGCATGGGGCATGCTTCTAGTTTTATGAACAATGGTAGGGAGCTTTGGGTAGATTAAATTATTGCAATTTGATTTTATAAAGTATGGTGATGCAAAATTGTAAAGTATGGTTAAGAAGTAGTTATTGACATTGCAAAATGATGTTTAGGCAATTGAAGTGATGCTTATATGTCACTATATCAACATTTTAGCATGGATAAAATGATTCCCCTAACGTTACCAAAATGATGTTCACTTGAGAAATAATTGAAACTCAAATCTTCTAGTCAAATCAACAAACAAAACGTTAAATTAGTCTCCAATCTCGTCACAATAATACAATATTTAAAAATATTATGTTTTAGTCTAAGGGAAAGTATGGGAAGGTTTAAATAGGTAGATCCTTACATAGAGCAATACACACTACGACATTATATATAGAAACACATAGATATACTGATAGACATACCCAAGTAGTGGGAGAATCATCAATGCATTTTATTAGATAGCCAAAACAGTTTGTCTTTCCATTACACACACACACACACACACACACACACACACGCACACACACACATATCTGTATGTAAGATGTACAGTTACCAATCAGTTACATTTCTTAACTTTTCTATCAGTCGACTCTAATTGTCTATTCGACCGACTTTCCTAACCAACTACTGCAGTCAACTTGACTAGTCGACAGAGCCAACTGGCCCCTACAACACATCGATACAGTGATGTTAGGAATATTTTTTCTTTGAGTTACATCTAATTCTAAATCCCAAAATGAGACAAAGGGTTTATGTCAAAATTAACATCGTAATAAACATCATTTTTTTCCCCATATGTATCGGTGCATAAGTGATGCACCTAACAAAAGTGATGCAATACTCACAAATATAAGTGATGCACTCATGCAAGTAAGCGACACACCTAACATAAACAATGCATTGACACACATAAAAAATGCACTTAACATAGGTGGTGCACTCTTTCACATAAGCAATGCAACTAACACATAAGAAACAAACTTAACATAAGCACATAAGCAACACACCAACACATATAAAGGATCCATTGATGCACATAAAAGACACACCAACCATGTAAGTGATGCACTCATGCAAATAATGAATGTTCCTAACATAATTGATGCACTCACACACATCATTGACACGTCTAACATAAATAATACACTTGCACACATAACCAACACAATTAACATAAGGGATGCACTAATGCAAATAATTAAAACACCTGAAATAAGTGGCACACTCTCATAATAAACACACTCAATCATAAGTGAAGCACTTGCACTCATAACTTATGCAATGTATGCATGCACTAACTTTTGTGTATGTAAGTGGGTCGATTATGTACATGAGTGCATCACTTATGTGTGTGTCATTGATGCATCCACAAATAAGTGATCCACTCATACCTAATGCACTCACCCATATAAGTAACACCCACACACCCACACACAATCAATAAAATTAGACTTTTAAGTGATGCACTCATTCATATAAGTGAAGCCCTCATACATAATTGGAACTGTCATAGACATAAGAAACACTCTCTCATATAAGTGGAACGCTCACACACCTACATAAGTGATGCACTTAGACATCCACATAAAATATGTGCACAACCACCCACAAAACTCACACATATACACACTCACATAAGAAACACACACACACACACACACACACACACACACCTAACTTAGAAACCCACATGAATGGAACTTACACACATAAGATGATCCAGATTTATGAGAGGAATGAATTGACTAACAAACTAAATACAACAACATAGAGATATGGAGAACAACAACATATATCCAGTGAACAATATATTCTATTGAATAAATGAAATAGGTTGACACTGTAAAACTGTAGAACTGAAAACAACTTGCTCGAATGGTGGTTACTATCTCTGAGAAGATATGTGGCTGCTACGCGCATCCGTCTAACAAGAATGATTACAATGAGGCTCCAAAGGCCTTTTTAACATTACTCATGAATTCCAAAACCATAGAAATCCAAAAACCTAACCTTAGGAGATGAAACACCAAAATTTATGTGGGCCTTGATGGGCAAGTTGGTACCTCAAATCCCTGGGGTCGTAACTTTTGCATACGACCTCCATTTTAGGCGTGTGATAGCCCATTGGAAATTTATTTTTGAGAAATACACATTACACCATCAAACTCTAAATCTATCTACATTTTGACAATGGAAAGCAAAAAAACGTTGTTTAGGGCCCCAAAACGTCCCTGGAAGTATAGAAAGATATGTTGACATGAAAACATCCAAAATAAGCCAATTGGATTAGGTGGGAAGCCACCACTCTCCACTTGGAAGATGTGTATGGATTTAGATAGCCCTAGAAGTGTAGAACCCAACAATTACAAATAAGTACAAAAGAACAAGTTGAACTAAAAACTATCAAGAGGAGTCAACTGGAATAGGTGGGTGGCCACCAATAGCCACCTGGATCAGCCCTCCCCCCTTAGGAAGTAATGGTCTCCATTGAATTGAGTTCCCCCATCAAGTGAGGAAAATTATGTTGAATTTGGCCCTCGGTGAGCCACTTTCCTTGGTGTAGGAGTTGCCCTGCCTTGACAACCAGATAAAGTTGGATCCTCTATTGGCGAGTTCCCTTGACCTATGTGTCCACAATCTGATCAGTGGATGATTGTTCCATGCAGTCAGGTTTGAGCTATGTTTGTGTTAGTTGTACTGTGGTCTTTGAGGTTTCCAATAATGGTGGAAAATATGGCCAAAGGAGGTCCACATTGAAGACTGGGTGAAAGCCAAGGAAGGGTGGAGTGTTGAGCTCAAAATCATTGCTACCCAAAACCTTGGTGATAGTGTAAGGCCCATAGAGAAGTAGGAGGAGCTTCCGATGGGGCCCTGTAAGGTTCTCTTTCTGCAAATTTAACTAGACCTTGTCTCCCATCAGAAATTTGTACGATACCTTGTGTTGATAATGGCGTTGTTTGTACTTAGCATTGACTTTCTACAAAATATCATCGACCTGTTGGCAGATGTGTTGAATCCTATCAATGAATCTTGTGCCTTTGTCGGTCTCAGTTTGAACATGGGAATATTATGTCTGTGTGGTTACAAGAGGTAGTGCAACATCAATGGTACCCAAGGGTTGGAATCCCAACCCCACCTAGAATGGGCTATGGACGGTAGAGCTATGGAGAGCTGTTATCAGATAAATAAGTAGGTGCAGACACTAACTGATCTCCCTAGATCCACCTAGATCTAGAACAAAACACACCAGAACATGACACTTTCCTTAAGTTTTAGATATTGAATTTAGTAACTAAAGAGGGATGGGTGACATACCGTTTAAACGTCGCTCCCTCTCACCATCGCCATCCTAGCTTTGTTCCAACGCTCATACAATGATGAACTTGCAAAAGAATGCAACCAACCAAAGTGATAGCAATAGCATAAACTCAATATAAACCTATGTATGCGATCAAGGAATCATACAATAAAACACAACAAGCTTTATAGGAAAGAATCATATTAAATGTGAAAGAGAGATTACAACCATGGCCTTGATGTTGTAATGTCCCTTCCAACTACCCTTCGTTCCCCACACACTTCCACTCCAAGAATTCTGAGAGCATAGATATGATAATATTCACAATCTATCTTGACAAAGGCAAAACTCAAAGACACTCCAACCAAGCTAATAATTCTAAGCCAAATCCAACTTAGTCCAATCCAAGATAACTTTCTCCATGAGAGCTCCTCTCCTTTTATAAGCTGGAGAGGATAAGGTGGGGAGGTTAGGATGATCCCACTAAATCATGAAAGCGAGTAAGATCCAAACCTTTCGGATGCCACCTCACCATGTAAGTTTCTCCTTCTAGAAGATTCGAGAAAACACTCGTTTTTCCCATGTGTAAGCATTATCGCACCCTACCTATAGAGCAACCTGTGAACCTCTCGCAACCCAGCTACGGTGCAACCTACGAGAATCAGACATTCTCGCACCCTGCCTTTAAAGAAACCTGCGAACTTCCTTTTTTATAGGGTTTTTACAAAGGAAAATGCAACTTCTTTTCTTAGGAAAAGTTCTTATCTCTTCCTTCTTCAGGAACTCAGGCCACTGACCCCTTTGAAGGCAACAGATAGGTTTACATCATTAACAGTCATAGGGGTGACGAAAATAATGTGTAACAAGAGCCCTATTGTAACGGTGTTGAACATAGGGAAGACTCTCATCCCATGTACATGGATTCTTAGAGTTGTACATGCGCAAGATGTGCACAATTATCTGATTGACGACCTCTGTTTGGCCATCGGTTTGGGAGTGGAAATCAATGTATTTATTGAGTTTGGTGTCCAAAAGTGACCAGAGACTTGACCAAAATGTGTTGAGGAACCTGCTGTCCTGATCGGAGATGATGGTCTGTGGTATCCCAAAATGGACCCACACTCATTCAAAGAAGATCTTGGCAGTATCTGCCATTGTGATGCTCTTCTTGTAGGCTGTGAGGATGGCCATCTTCGAAAGATGATCAACTACCACAAATACACAGTCATTTCCTTGCTTGGTGGATGGAAGGCCATACATGTAATCCATTGAGATGGATTCCCAAGGATTCTTGGGAGTAGGAATAGGGGTGTATAAGCCTTGCTTCTTGATGGTTGGCTTGGCAATGGCACAAACAATGCAAGATTTGATATACTTGTTGACGTCCTGTCGAAGTTTTGGCCAATAAAAATGTTTCTATAGAACAACCACAATTTTCTCCATGCCAAAATGTCCTGTCATCTGACTATAGTGATCCTCCCAAATCATCTTTACACACTCGCTTGCAAGAACACATAGATGGCCCAAATGGCATAACATTCTGTCCTGAATGTGAAAATATGTGACATTCACGAATATACCCAAGAGCTGATAGGTGGTGGAGAAGTCGAGATCTTTCTGATAAAGTTGGGGCCACTCAAAATCCTCATGTCCATAGGAATGGAGCATGGTGGTGAGTGCAGCCACAAGAGGTCTACTGAGGCAGTCAACGACACAATTTTTTCTCCCTGTCTTATACTTGATGTTGAGATGAAATTGTTGCAGGTAGGTGGACCACTTCTGATGGCAGTTGTTCTACAACTTCCCTTGTGTTTGTATGAACTATAGAGGCTTGTGATTAGTGTGGATGATTGTCTCCTTTCCCAGAATGTAATGTTTCCATTGATGACATTCTTGTACAATGGAATACATTTCCTTGTCATAGGTGGGGTATTTACAGACAATATATGAGAGTGTCTCACTATGGTATGCCACCGGATGACCTTGTTGAGTGAGAACTGAGCCTACAACATAGTTAGATACATTAGTCTCAATCTCAAATAGTTGTTGCAGATCGGGTAAGGAGAGTACTGGAGTTGAGCACACACGATGCTTTAGATCATCAAATGCTCGTTGTTGTTCCTTCCCCCATGCGGAATTTTCTCCGTCACCGACCTTGGTCACTTGGATGAGGGCCCATGCAATATGGGAGAATCCCAACACGAACTGTCGGTAGAAGTTGGCGAGTCCCAAGAAGCTCTGAAGCTTGGTTAGTGTGGTCAGGGCTGGCCAGTCACAGATGACTTGGATCTTAGCTGGATCAACATGTACCCCATGCTCATCAATAATGTAGCCCAAGTATTGGACCTTGTTCATGCCAAAGGAGAATTTTTCCAAGTTGGCATATAGCTTGTGTTGTCGCAGAGTGCCCAAAACCTGCTAAAGATGAGGATGTCATCCAAATATATCACCACAAAAGAGTTGGTGAAGGGTCTCAATACATCATCCATCAACCTCATCAAAGTTGTTGGTGCATTTATTAAGAAAAAGGGCATGACCAACCAATCAAAGAGACCTTCTTTAGATTTGAAATCTATCTTCCATACATTAGTTGGTTTGATGGGAACCTGGTGGTAGCCAGAGTTTAGGTCAATCTTGTTGAATAACTTGTTCCCCTTGAGTTGATCATGAAGGTCATCAATTCTGGGAATTGGGTACTGGTTCCTGACTGTGATTTTGTTTAATGCTCTGTAATCAATGAAGAGCCGCTAGGTCCTGTCTTTCTTCTGTACTAGTACAATCGGGCTCTCACAAAGGGAGGATATGGGTATGATGTGCCCCTTTGGAAGAAGCTCTTGGATTTGATGTTTGATTTCATCATTTTCCATCAACAAGCAACGATAGACTAGTCCATTATGAAGAGGTGCGTCGAGGGTTAGATCAATTGGATGCTTGAATTGGCAGTGCATCGATACCCCGGTGGGTGAGGAGAAGATGTCTTTGTACTCTTCCACGATGTCGTCCACTTTCTTTTGTTGCAAAGAGAGGCTTTGTGTAGAGGCCAAGGATGTGGCGGCAACCTTCTTCTTACTATGAGCATGGATCACAAAGAAGACGAACTTGTCGGTCTATGAAATGACCTTATTTCATTTCTTAGCAGAGATTAAAGAAAAAGCGGTAGGCGACACTATCTCTAGTATCCTGTACAATTATCTACCTAAAGTAATAATAACACTGCAGGGTCTAAACTCATATACAACATGTCTCTTCCACAAATATGGTTGTCCTAAAATAACATCACAAACTTAAAGGGGATATATATCACACAATACCTCGTCTTTGAAAGGCTTGATGTCATAGGGCATACGACACTGTTGGCTGACACAAAGATCTCTTCCTTGGAGAAGCTATCCGATGGTGTAGGGTTATAGTTGTGGTGTCATCGGTAGGTCCAACTGCTTGACAACCTCTATTGAGATCACGTTCTTCTGAATTCCGCTATCGACAATGAAATGAAGCGGAGCCCCCTTTACCCACATCTATTATTGAAAGAGGATTTCCCCTTCTTCTGGTTATTTTGGTTCTCTTGGCTGGACTTTGGTGGTAGCGACAGTGGCATTGGGTTCAACATCGATAATCCGCTTCCCTCCTTCTAGATTTGATTCGGAGTCAGAATCATCCTCTGACTCGAAAGCTTTCAACTCGGCCATGAGTGACTGCTTGGAGCAACATTTTTCGGTGTTGTGCCAAGGGTTTTTATGGTATTCACACCATTTTCCCATGTCCTTCTTCAACTTCTCATTACCCTTCTTCTGTTGCAGCTTGGACTAGTCGTACTAAGAGTGGCCATATTTACTTTGTCCCTTATTGTGTGGTTTGGGGCTACCTTTTCCTTTCTTCGGATGTGAGGAGTTTGTAGATCCAAACTCTCGCCTCTTCTGCTTAAATTTCTACTCGATATTGACCTCATATCTATAATCCGTACCCAATGATGCGATGTCTAGAAACTCCATTTCTGTTTGAATGTATCTATGAAAACAACCACAGTATCTGAAAACCAGATGTCGCTTAGAGTCTTTGATACCCAACTTGGTGTGCAGGGTATGGAAACTATTTGTGAAAATGGTACTGTCTAGTCCCTTCCCTAACGCAAGGTGGTCCGTCTGGTGTACCGGTCCTCATAGCTTCCAATAGGGTAGTACTATTCTTTAATGGCATCCTTGAAGGAATCCCATGTGGGGGTGACCACAAAGATTGCATATTCCTCTATGGCCCTTTGCTCAGAGTAAGTATCTGATGCAGGAGCATCTACGACGTCATGACGCGAGCCAGCGTGGAGGGAAGAGAAGGACAGCTGGACAACACCAGCGCATACATTTTTGAATCACGATGAAGATTGTTGCGCCGTCGTTTGAATGAACGCATTCATATGAAGCGCACTTGTATTGTAATGTAGATAAGAAGACATTAAATAGTTTTAATGCTGGTAGATAGGGTTAGCTGTAGATTAGATAGTTTCATTTCCAAGAGGGAAAACGAATATAGGCACCCTCCTTGTGTAATTGATTATCATTTTTTAGCATTAGGAAGCAGAGCAAGAGAGGGCAGAACAAAGAACTTGTGAAGAACCCCCATGTACAGATTGAATAAATAGAAGGAAGCTTTGATTCAATTCCATGGTTGTGTTTGAGTTGTGTGTGTTGTTGATGTTATGTTGTTGCATACTTGCTTCTCTTTATGCTTATCTTCTATATGCTGCATATGTGATTGCATATCAGGTTCGAAACCTGAGAGAATGAGTGAATGAGTTTCAATTGTTTCTCTGTTTGAGCTAGGAGATTCCGGCATAGAGTGTAGTCGAATTCCTCCACATAGAGTGCATTGAGGAGGCTCTACAGTTAAGCTCTCATTATCTTCAACTCGGAGTTGATTTGTGTTATTCGAGCCGTGCAAGTGAAGTGCAGGTCGGATTGAAGTCCCAGTAGCAAGTCTGAGAAGGGTGAGGCCGGGTTTGCTGTGACTGTGAATGCATAGGACCTGGAAGACTTCAACACGGTTGAGAGTTGTTGAAGGTCGAGTGCGAGGAGCGTGCTCGAAAAGATCTCTGAAGGAGTCAGAGTTACAGAAGCTCAAGAGGGATAACACCTTTACTTCACGGAGGGAACATACCCCAGTGAAGTTCATACAGAGCGAAGGTGGTAAAGCGGAAAACTCTTCAAGAGGAAGAGAATCGACGACTTGAAGTTGTCGAGTAGATCTTCGAAACCCCCGCAGACCGTCAGATCGCGGAGGAGCTGCGAGGGAATTAACTCGCAGTTGCACGGAGGAGTTCGTTTGCCATTTCATATCGGCATATCGGGTTTGGCGAGTGCAAGAGTTTCATGCACGTCGAAATCGCGAGTCGCGATTTCCCAATTTAGTCGGAGCCGTCGATCAGGGCAAGGATGCGTGGCATTGGATCCCGGGAGAGTCTGGGTTCGGCGCTCGGCGATTACGACAACAGGATTTTTGCGTCATGGATTCGCGATCCACGAAATCCCGAAGTGATGTGGTCACGTGGGACCCAAGGGAGTAAGTGGAAGACAGGTGGCGCAGTCACGGAGGATCAACATCTCGGTACTCGGGGTTTGTAATCACCAAAGGTCTACCTCGCGGATAGCATTTTCCCGAGAGGAAAATCCCCGACATGGAGTCGTTGATTGTTGACCCATCGACATTCGGGACTCGGTGTTTGAGTGGCACGAGACAGTGTTACGAGCCTCGCGATATCGCGAGACCCGATCTTCCGATTCGCGAAAGGGAGATCACCAAGAAGTTTGTGGGTGAGAACCTCCTAAGGGAGTTGGAAGAGCATTTGACTCTTCGGGCCGGTGAGAAAGAGAAGGTCCTAGTGAGGGCGACCAACTGCTGCGAGAGTGCGGTCGACGTCAAGTGGTATCAGAGCGGGAAGTGGAGCTCTCTTTGTTCAGGTAGCAGGGAGAAGCAGATACACCATGCCGCCCAGAAGAGAGAGGCAATCTCTTGATCGTGAGGACAGGGATGCCCGAAGAAGGGGTAGGCCAGCAGGAAATGATGAAATAGAGCGAGAGATGAGAGATCTCCGAGCCAGACTTGAAGAGATGGAGACCACCCAGAGACGTGGTGTTGGTGCAGCAGAGTTCAGTGACCCCGAGATTGAAGAGGAAGTTGGACACGATGCTGAGGAGGTCACAACAGAGGATGCATCAACCGAAAGGCTGATTAGAGCCATTTCGAGGATGAGCTCGAAGATGAAGATGGACCTTCCCGTCTATGAGGGAAGTCTAGATGCAGAAGAATTGCTGGATTGGATCCGAGCATTGGATACCTACTTCGATTACGAAGATATCGAAGAAGACAAGAAAATAAGGCATCCTGTTACCAAGCTGAAAGGACATGCAGCCTTATGGTGGGACGAGCTGCAGGCGGACAGGCGTTCCAAAGGAAAATATAAGATCAAGAGCTGGGATCGGATGATTGCCAAGATGAAGGCGAAGTTCATTCTGAGGGATTACCAGATCACTCTGTTCAGGTGCATGCAGAACCTGAGACAAAAGTTGATGACAGTGAAAGAGTACACCGAGGAGTTCTACAGACTCAACATAAGAGCTGGTCATCGGGAGAGTGATGACGAAAAGGTGGCAAGATACCTGAATGGTCTCAGGTATGACATTCAGGATGAATTGAGCATGATGACCATCCGAACAGTTGAGTATGCGTACCAGATGGATCTAAAAGCTGAAGAGAAGATGAGACACAAGCAGGGACAGCGAGGGCGAGGACGAAGCCAGCCCAGAGGCAAGATAGTTGCCCAAGAGAAAACTCAGAAGCCTCAGGGTAGAGCTGAAAGAGGTGGAACCTCGCAACAGAGGCAGACACAAACAGAACCAAGGCAACAATATGCTGAGTCGAGGAGGCAGCATACTGAGCAGGGTGGTGGATATGCTGACGCCAACGTAATTCCTCGTACCCGAGGTAGAGGAAGAGGTCGTGGAGGAATTATCACATGTTTCACATGTGGTAAAGACAGACACAAAGCCATTGACTGTCCAGACAGGAAGATGGACGGAGGAAAATCTCACATCACAGAGGCGCAGAGGCGTGATGCTAAAAGCGAAGATGCGGACAGCGGAAGATCGCTTGGGACGCACAAAATTCTTTTGGCACCTGAGAAAGAGGTGGACAGTTCAGTGCAGCGGAGCAGACTGTTCAGGACAACTTGCAAAACCAAGGGCTGGAAATGCAAGGTCATAGTGGACAACAAAAGCACCGATAATCTCGTTTCGACCGAGATGGTGGAAAAGCTGGAGCTGAAAGTGAACAAACACCCAAGTCCATACAAGGTGACATGGCTGCAAAAAGGACACCAGGTATGTGTTACAAAGCAATGCTTGGTCAACTTTAAAATGGGTGAATATAAGGATGAAATCCTATGTGATGTCATTCCCATGGATGTCTGTCATGTTTTATTGGGAAGACCTTGGCAGTATGACCGACATGTTGTTCATGATGGGAGAATGAACACATACACCTTGGAGAAGGATGGGAGATCACATACATTGCATCCGATAAAGGATAAGGAAGTGAAGCCAGAAGTGAGCAACACCATACTTCTCATGAGTGGGAAGGAACTTCTCACAGAGCTGGAGAAGGATGAAGATCCACAATTCTTTGTTGTCAGGAAGCTGAGAATTTTCCTGACAAGCACAAGAGTGGACGACTTGCCGGAAGAGATTCAGGAACTACTTGGAGAGTTCGCTGATATCATCATGGACGAACTACCTCGTTTGTTGCCACCGATGAGGAGTGTGAGTCACCACATTGACCTCATACCCAGAGAAAGTCTACCGAATAAGGCGACGTACAGGTTGACACCTCAGGAGAATGAGGAGGTCAAAAGGCAGGTACAGGATCTGCAGGATAAAGGACTGGTGAGAGAAAGTCTTAGTCCATGTGTTGTTCCAACGGTACTGAGTCCGAAGAAGGATGGAGGCTGGAGGATGTGTACAGACTCCAGAGCGATTAATAAAATCACCATCAGGTACAGGTTTCCACTGCCGAGAATGGATGACTTGATGGATTGCCTAAGTGGGGCAAATTACTTTTCCAAAATAGATCTCAAGAGTGGATATCATCAGATCCGGATGAGAGAGGGAGATGAATGGAAGACAACATTCAAAACAAACGAGGGTTTGTCTGAATGGATGGTCATGCCGTTTGGGTTGACAAATGCACCAAGCACGTTTATGAGGCTGATGAATGAAGTCCTGGGGGAATTCATTGGAAAATTTGTGGTGGTATACCTGGACGACATATTGATTTTCAGCAAGACGAAGGCTGAACACTTGAGGCATTTGGCCATTGTGATGAGAAGACTACAACAGGAGAAGCTGCTGATCAATTTGAAGAAATGTTCCTTCATGCATACAGAACTCATATATTTGGGTTTTGTAATATCGGTGAATGAATTGAAGATGGATCCTGAGAAAGTTGAAGTAATCAGGAATTGGCCATTGCCGAGGAATGTTTTTGAGGTAAGGAGCTTTCATGGTTTAGCTAGTTTCTACAAGAAGTTCATTAGGAATTTTAGCGGAATTAGCGCAACAATGATGGACACTGTGAAGAAGTGGCATAAGGTTTTCCATTGGACAGCCAAGGCTGAAAGGAGCTTCAATTTGTTGAAGTGAAAGATAACAGAGCAGCCAGTGTTAGTGTTGCCAGATTTTCAGAAAACTTTCCAAGTGAAGTGTGACGCTAGTGGATATGCTGTTGGAGGGGTCTTGAGTCAGGATGATAGGCCTGTAGCATATTTTAGCGAAAAGCTGGATGATGCGAAGTTGAAGTACTCCACATATGATAAAGAGTTCTATGCCATCATACAGGCATTGAAGAAGTGGAGGCATTATCTCATACCCAAGGAATTCGTTCTATACAGCGACAATCATGCATTGCAGTTCGTGAGCTATCAAGAGAAGTTGAATCAAAAGCATGCGAAGTGGGTAGAGTACATGCAGAATTTTACATTTGTGATAAAGCACATTTCGGGGACTGCGAACAAGGTGGCTGATGCCTTGAGCAGGAAATGTTTGCTGCTGCAGGAGTTCAAAGTCAAAACCTTGGGTTTTGAAAATCTGAAAGATATGTATGCAAGTGACGCAGACTTTGGCGAGGCATAGGAGGTAGCCGAGAACCCAGTTCTCAGGGATAGGAGTCTATGGATTGACTACCTTATTCAGGATGGATTGTTGTTTAAAGGCAATCAATTGTGCATTCCAGATTGCTCTATGAGAGAGAATTTGGTGAAGGAAAAGCACAGTGGGGGTTTAGCAGGTCATTTTGGACACGATAAGACCTTCGCCAAGCTGAGAGAATCTTATTATTGGCCTAGCATGCGTGCTGATGTAAAGCGGTTTGTTGACAGGTGCAGGATATGTCAACATGCAAAGGGCCGAAAGCAGAACACAAGACTCTATCAGCCATTGCCTATACCCGAGAGGCCATGGGAAGCCATCAGTATGGATTTTGTGTTGGGTTTTCCAAGAACACGGCGAGGGGTTGATTCCATATTTGTGGTGGTGGACAGGTTTTTGAAGATGGCACATTTCATTCTGTGTCATAAAACCAGCGATGCAACCCACATCGCAAATTTATTTTTCAAAGAGATCGTGCGATTGCATGGATTGTCGAGGAGCATAGTCTCGGATCGGGATACCAAATTCGTAGGTCATTTTTGGAGGATGCTATGGAAGAAGCTAGGGACTGACCTGGCATTCAGTTCTGCTTTCCATCTGCAGACAGATGGGCAGACCGAAGTAGTCAACAGGAGCTTGGGGGATCTGTTGAGGAGACTGGTGACCGAGCATCACAGCAGTTGGGATCAGATCCTACCACAGGCAGAGTTTGCGTACAACGATTCAGTGAATTGGAGTACAGGTAAGAGCCCATTTTAAATTTTGTATGGGACACAGCCAAGAGGAGTATCTGAGCTCAGGGAGTCAGAACAGGCTGAAACGAGCAGCGCGAGAGCTGAGAAATTCACTGAAGCAATGCAGGAACTTCACACACAGGTGAAGCAACGATTGATGAAGGCGAACCAGGAGTATAAGCGCAGAGCCGATCAGAGGAAAAGACAACTTCATTTTGAAGTTGGAGACATGGTTCTAGCGCACCTGAGGAAGGAAAGGTTCCCAAGGGGGACGTATAACAATCTCAAGATGAAGAAAATCAGACCTTGCAGAGTCCTGAAGAAATTTGGGGAGAATGCATACGATCTTGAGTTGCCAGAGGGCATTGGGATATCTCCGATTTTCAATATTTCGGACTTATACCCATACAGAACTGATACATCATACACTGGAACCAAGGAACCAGTGGTCCAGTGGAAAAATCAATTGCCAGTTTCACAGAAGCCAGAGATGGAGTGTATACTGGATAAAAGAGTTGGAAAGAAGACTAGGAGAAAGCAATATTTTGAGTACCTGGTGAAATGGAAAAATCACCCAGTGGAGGATGCCAGCTGGGAAACAGAAGCAGTGATTCAGAGGCATGGTCAGACTATGCAGGAGCTCATGGACAGGAGCCCATGAAATCTTTCGAGCCGAGGAGTATGATGCAGGAGCATCTACGACGTCATGACGCGAGCCAACGTGGAGGGAAGAGAAGGACAGCTGGACAGCACCAGCGCATACATTTTTGAATCATGATGAAGATTGTTGCGCTGTCGTTTGATTGAACGCATTCATATGAAGCGCACTTGTATTGTAATGTAGATAAGAAGACATTAAATAGTTTTAATGCTGGTAGATAGGGTTAGCTCTAGATTAGACAGTTTCATTTCCAGGAGGGAAAACGAATATAGGCACCCTCCTTGTGTAATTGATTATCATTTTTTAGCATTAGGAAGGAGAGCAAGAGAGGGCAGAACAGAGAACTTGTGAAGAACCCCCATGTACAGATTGAATAAATAGAAGGAAGCTTTGATTCAATTCCATGGCTGTGTTTGAGTTGTGTGTGTTGTTGATGTTATGTTGTTGCATACTTGCTTCTCTTTATGCTTATCTTCTATATGCTGCATATGTGATTGCATATCAGGTTCGAAACCTGAGAGAATGAGTGAATGAGTTTCAATTGTTTCTTTGTTTGAGCCAGGAGATTCCTGCATAGAGTGCAGTTGAATTCCTCCGCATAGAGTGCGTTGAGGAGGCTCTATAGTTAAGCTCTCATTCTCTTCAACTCGGAGTTGATTTGTGTTATTCGAGCCGTGCAGGTGAAGTGCAGGTCGGATTGAAGTCCCAGTAGCAAGTCTGAGAAGGGTGAGGCCGGGTTTGCTGTGACTGTGAACGCACAGGACCCGAAAGACTTCAGCATGGTTGAGACTTGTTGAAGGTCGAGTGCGAGGAGCGTGCTCGAAAAGATCTCTGAAGGAGTCAGAGTTACAGAAGCTCAAGAGGGATAACACATTTGCTTCACGGAGGGAACAGACCCCAGTGAAGTTCATACAGAGCGAAGGTGGTAAAGCGGAAAACTCTTCAAGAGGAAGAGAATCGATGACTTGAAGTTGTCGAGTAGATCTTCGAAACCCCCGCAGACCGTCAGATCGCGGAGGAGCTGCGAGGGAATTAACTCGCAGTCGCACGGAGGAGTTCGTTTTCCATTTCATATCGACATATCGGGTTTGGCGAGTGCAAGAGTTTCATGCACGTCGAAATCGTGAGTCGCGATTTCCCGATTTAGTCGGAGCCGTTGATCAGGGCAGGGACGCGTGGCATTGGATCCCGGGAGAGTCGGGGTTCAGCGCTCAGCGATTACGACAACAGGAGTTTTGCATCATGGATTTGCGATCCGCGAAATCCTGAAGTGACGTGGTCACGTGGGATTCCAGGGAGTAAGTGGAAGACCGGTGGCGCGGTCACAGAGGATCAACATCTCGGCACTCGGGGTTTGTAAGCACCAAAGGTCTACCTCGCGGATAGCATTTTCCCGAGAGGAAAATCCCCGACACGGAGTCGTTGACTGTTGACCCGTCGACATTCGGGACTCGGCGTTTGAGTGGCACGAGACAGTGTTACGAGCCTCGCGATATCGCGAGACCCGATCTTCCGATTCGCGAAAGGGAGATTGCCGAGAAGTCTGTGGGTGAGAACCTCCTAAGGGAGTTGGAAGAGCATTTGACTCTTCGGGCTGGTGAGAAAAAGAAGGTCCTGGTGAGGGCGACCGGCTGCTGCGAGAGCGCGGTCGATGTCTGTATCCCACCAGTCCTTAACATGGGGGACGACCTTGAGGAGTGAAAAAGTAATCTTTTCCCTATCGAAAAAATTGTGGATTGAAAAATACCCTTCGAGTAGATTCAACCATTTATATAGAACATACGCATCTATCAGTCCTTCAAATAATGGAATATCAAAATCTACCTGTACCTTGAAGGGGGTTGCATGGCCGCTTGATGAATATGCTTCTCCTGTGGGAAGTCGCCAAAGGATCTGTGAAAAGTTGTCCATCATTTCATTCCTATGTCGTGAAAGGGCTTCCTCGAGCAACATTTTAAAAGAATCTCCTTCTCCATGATATTTATTTTCATCCCCCATGGGTTGTTTTCGAGATCATTGCGATTGGTCTTGCAAAGTCTCGATTGGTTCGAGTCCCAACTTCTTGTACCCAGATCTTGTCAGGGACATGCACGAAGAAAAATAAATGAAGAGAAGGACGCTCTGATACCAT
Source organism: Picea engelmannii (assembly GCA_009831015.1). Classification (NCBI taxonomy): domain Eukaryota; kingdom Viridiplantae; phylum Streptophyta; class Pinopsida; order Pinales; family Pinaceae; genus Picea; species Picea engelmannii. The sequence continues at coordinate 22,183 of ML836707.1, read as the reverse complement.
TGATCCTTATTTATGAGTGGAATGAACTGACTAATAGATTGAATACAATAACACAAAGATATGAATAACAACAACATATATGTAGTGAACGATATCTTCTATTGAATAAATGAAATAGGTTGAAACTGTAAAACTGCATAACTGAAAACAACTTGCTCGAATGGTGGTAGCTATCTCTGAGAAGAGATGTGGTTACTATGCACATCCATTTGAGAAGGATGATTACAATGAGGCTCCATAGGCCTTTTTAACATTACTCATGAATTCCAAAACTCTATACATCCAAAAACCTAACCCTAGGAGATAAAACACCAAATATTATGTGGGCCCTGATGGGTAAGTTGGTACCTCAACTTCCCAGTGTCTTAACTTTTGCATACAACCTCCATTTTAGGCACGTGATAGCCCATTGGAAAGGTATTTTCAAGAAATACACATTACACCATCAAACTCTAACTTCGTCTACAATTTGACTGTGGAAAGAAAAAAAAACACTGTTTAGGGCCCCAAAACGACCCTGAAAGTACAAAAAGATGTGTTGACATGAAAACATCCAAAATAATCCAGTTGGATTAGGTGGGAGGACACCAATCTCCACCCGGAAGATGTGTAGGGCTTCAAATAGCCCCAGAAGTGTAGAACCCACAATTACAAAGAAGTACAAAAGAACGTGTTGAACTAAAATTTTTCAAGA
>ML836707.1:0-13355 GCA_009831015.1 Picea engelmannii | reverse complement strand
TTTAACAACAAGAGACTAGCATTTTCATCAAACTTTTCTTTAGTCTCACATGACTAGTTTTGGATTAGTCAACAACCCTAACTTGAAATAATCATAACTTTGTACCTGTAATGAATAAATATATGAAACTGATACACAATGTTATTCAGTGTGTTTTTTGTAATTCCTCCATGTGTCACTACTTTTAACCTCTCATAAAAGGAGTTATAGCAAAAATGGCATACCTTGCTGAATTCTGGCTTATTCTAGAGAGCGACCTTGTAGAGCGTGTCCCACACATAATATTTGTTGAATCAATCTGAAACTATTACATAACATACTACAGATTGTAATCTAACCAACATATTTTTTCTTACTAAATTTGGATCTGTTATGAAGAAGTTATGACATTTTTACCTGAAACACCTTAGAAAGCATCATCAAAAGAATTTATCCTCCCTTGAATTCCGACCTTCTTTTCTTCACCTTCCCTCTGAAATTTAGCTTAGATATCCTTTGGTTACCTCAGACACCTATAGATATTCAATATGCTCAAGTGTGATCTAAAATGAGAGAGCCTTGCCTCTTATTTATACTCTCCAAGTAGCTTCCTTAAAAACATCTTCTAGGTCACTTTGCCCACTTTCCTTATTTTAGGGTTAACTCACTTCTAATTTATCCATTAAATTTATTATTTAAATAATTTCTTTTGTATTCACTTTGAATTATAGTACACTCTTCACTTCATTTTATTATTTACCTTCTAAAATCTCTTAAACCACTTTGACTACTTCGACCTTTTGGGGCTTCTAGATGACATATGAGGGTCCTCCAACTTCGTAAGGCCATAACTCTCAAACCCTGAGGAGTTAAGTGGCATTCCACATACCACCATAAATGGAATGATATGTACTATTCATATATAATAGTATTACCTGCAAGTATATAAAAAATCGTACCATTATCGATCAAACAAACTTGGGTCCATTACCCAAACTTGGGTTCTCCCGAGCTTTCTTCAAGGGTTGACATCAATGACAACCAACCTTAATCAACACAAGAAATACACTTACACACATAAGAAACATAATCTTGAAGGAAGATATGTGTGGCAATACTATCATAAAATAGCCAAGTTCAATTAGCAAGAGGCCAATGCCTCTATATATTACAAAATGTAACATAAATGAAGCAATGAAAGTCAAAAGACTAGAAGGTAGAATGTCAGGGGTTAGGTATGTTGAGTTGGAAAAGATATGGTTAATATCTCAAGACCATAACTCCTGTACTCATATTTGGGTGCACGCTAGCTCGTTGGAAAGAAAGAAGGAGAAAAATATGAGATTCAAAAGAGGTGCTAAAACAATTCAAAATAGACACAATAAGGGTGGAATCAGATGCAAAATAAATACTAAATAAACACAAAAGATGAAAAAAAAACAGCAAAGATGGAAGCACAAGCATGAAAAAATCAAGGCAAAGTAGATTCAAATGTGATGCTACATAGACATAAAATATTATAAAGGGATGTAAAATAGACACAAAAGGACACAAAAAAAAATGGATGCCAAAGGACTAGATTTCTTATCCCATTTTCTCATTTGCATGAAAGAGGATCAAATAAGGACACTATAGTATTGTATTATAGTAGTGGAAAAAATAATGCCACATAGAGTGTCCTTTCTTGTGTCGCAAAAACTTTGGAAAATTGATTAAAAACATAAATACAAAGGATAGAGATATAAAAAAGGATCCTATATGGCTATATTGTAGTAGTGTATATACTAGGTTGCCCCTATAATGTTGTTGCAACCCCAAAAAGATAGACTTTGTTGATTAGGAAAGATTCCCTTCTTAATTTGGATTTTAACCAAGTCACAGTCTCAATAGTCTCCAAGTTCTCCACCACTAGAGTAATGGTTTCCTTAGAAAGGGTCTTAGCTCTCATGCTTATGAAATACAATTCTTTCATACTAACATTCCCTCAAATAAATGGTGGGAAACATATTATTCCAACATGATTTTGTTAAACAATTTATCGAATCACCATAAGTTTATACATGTCACTAAAAGTAAGGGAAAATGTCTTAGGTGATATGGCTCAATTGTAAAGAAATCCCAATGATCTTGCTAGTTGTAGCATATCTTTTTGTGTTTCTGATTGTACATTTTCCTCGCCTTTCAAGTCGTCAATGCCTTTGAAGTATTATTGATCTGAAACCAAGGAGGGTCTTTTGCTAATCGATGGTATAGTGTATAAAGTAATGAAGTGTGCTCATCTATAAAGGAAAAATACACAGTTGCAAGAGAATTTTGAATAATCCAAACCTTGCAAGGTAATCTCTACTTAAAACCTTGAAGGTTGTTAGGCTATATTGTCCCCTCTAGAATAATAAATTTTAGCATATAATCCTAAAAAGTTCAACTTGAAATCCATAAATCCATTATTGGAAAACCTTGATTTCCTTTTCTAAAGGGTTTGTATTAAAATCACAAGAAAAAAAAACCTTGACATATATGTGATGTTGTATAATGAAATTGTTGAGGGAGTTGATCCACTCTTTCTTCTCCTTATTATTGTTTATAACATAAAACATGGTCTTTTATGACACTTTGCTTGATACTTGTGATGCAAAATCAAGATTGTGTAGGTTGAAATACTACTATCAACAAGGAGAAAATGAAAATGTATACCATATACATGCAAAACCCACCCCTATGGCTGCAAATTAACCCTCATATGCCATATTTAACCTCAAATAACTATCTAATCCATGTGGTACCTCTCCTATGGTTTGTAATCTTAAATAGTAGTTGTCACATGCTCTGGATTTTTATTGTTAAATTGATGCTCTGAATTTTTATTGTTAAATTTTTTGTTAAAACTTAAGAAAACCTGGAATAAGTTTATATATATAACCCCTATATGCAAGTACCCCATAAAAATTGGAAGGAGCGATCAAAACCTGATATCATATTTCTCCAAGAGACCATCTCGGCTGATAAAAAATCCAGAGATTTCGTGCATCAATTTCGCACATCTTGGGTCACTGCGGCTGTAAGCTCCATAGGAAATTCTGGTGGCTTGCTGGTGGCTTGGGATCCCGACCATTTTGATTTGAGACCCTTCCTGTCGAGGGGGGGAATTCTGTTGCTAGGATGCTACTTGGCTACAAATCAGGAGGTGGCATTACTAAACGTCTACGGCCCCTGCTTGGACAGACCGTTGTTCTAGTCGCACCTGGAAAATAGTGGTCTACTTTCCTTACCGAACCTCATTCTTGGAGGTGATATAAACATTATTTTATTGACATATGAACACTGGGGAGGATCCTTCTTGCCGGGTCCTACCGAAGCCTTCTACAGAGAGCTCTTCGCCTCGAACAATCTGATCGATGTCCTGCTGACCCGTCTAGTCCCTACGTGGCAAAATGGGTGCTCTGGACATGATGCTATAGCCAGACGCCTGGATAATTTTCTAGTTGCTGACGGTTTCTTGTCCTCTACAGTATTTCCAACCTCGTGGGTGGAGTTTCCCTTCATTTCAGACCATGCTCCTATCCTCCTTCAGCTGATCCTTCCTGCGCTACACCGATCGACTCCGTTCAAGTTCAACCACCATTGGCTATCATTTGATGACTACTCTGCTTTAGTCCACTCTATCTGGACGAACCCTTGTTTCCTATCCGAAGAAAACCCATAGCTACGTCTCGTATGGAAACTGAAAGTCCTCAAATCAAAATCAAAATCTTGGTATAAAGGAAAAAAAAACAACGGAAAAGTCCCGTTTACAAAAGATGGAGTCTGAGATTACTAAACTCATTCTCAATTAAACTACATCCGCCTTGACCGTGGAGGACTCAGCTAGTCTAAAGTCGCTTGAAACTAATAGAGCCTCCATCCTTCGTGAAGAGGAAAATTGCTGGAGACTGCACAGTCGTGCAACCTGGTTAAAGAGTGGAGATTCAAACTCCAAATTCTTTCACAAAGTGGCAAGTTTTAATAGAAACAAAAAGACCATTTGGTCAATTGAAAGCAACAGGGATGGGATTATTCACGGAAAGGAAGCTTTAAAGGCCGAGGTCGTCTCACATTTTAAACATCTGTACAAAGCCACCAACAATCTCAATCTTCTGGAGAAGTATTCTACGGCTAGCCTTTTCCCTCATATAGTTTCTGCAGAGGATGCCACTGACCTTTACAAACCTGTCACACTATCTGAGCTTAAAGACATTCTGTTACACTTCAAAAAATAGAGGAGTCCTGGGCCTGATGGCTGGACGACAGAATTCTTCATTTTCTTTTTTGATCTCGTAGGTGTGGATCTCCTCCAGATGGTGGAAGACTCTCGTATCAAAGGAAAGATTTCTGGAAGCCTTAATTCCACCTTCCCGGTCTTGATTCCGAAAGAAAACAACTCGCTCTCCTTCAATGACTACCGACCGATCTCCCTGTGCAACCTCATCTATAAGGTAATTTCAAAAGTTATCTCTAACCGGATCAAGCCCTTTCTTGGAAGGAGTCTCTCAGCGGAACAACTCAGATTCTTGAAGGGCAGAAGAATCCAGGATGCTATTGAAGCAGCCCACGAGTGCATCCACAGCATCAAGTAGAAAAATTTAAAGGCACTAGTCATGAAGCTCAACCTCAAAAAAGATTTTGACAGCATTGATTGGGAGTTTTTGAGACTAATTTTACACACAGTAGGCTTTGGAGACAAGTTTACTAATTGGATTCTGGCCTGTGTCACTAGTGCTAATTTTGCAGTGATGATCAATGGAGAGGCAACAAGTTTTTTGAAAAGTGAGAGGGGGCTCCGTCAGGGATGCCCACTCTCCCCTTACCTCTTTATCTTGATAATGGAAGGCCTTAGCCTCCTCCTCTCTAAAAGCTTCACCAAACACCACATTTCTAGCATAAAGGTTTCTAAGTTCATAAAGATCGTCCATCTTATGTTTGTTGACGATGTTCTCCTCATGATGAAAGCTGATCTAGAGGAGTGGTTAGTAATCCAGGACGTGCTACAACTCTTCTGCTCTGTATCGGGATTATCCATCAATTACTCCAAATCCTCAGTCCACTTCTGGGGACTAACTGATCTTGAAATTCTTCGCCTCAAAGACTCCATTCCCTTCACCTTTTTTGACTTGAGTGAAGGCTTCAGATACCTTGGTTTCCAGCTGAAGCTGGGAGCCTCCTCTCCTGGTGATTGGCGTTGGCTTGTGGCAATTTTTGAAAGAAAAATTGGCTTCTGGTGTAATAAGTGGTTGTCTCTGGGTGGTCGCTTTACCCTGGTAAAATCAGTGCTGGAAAGCCTTGCTATTTTCTGGATGACTCTGGAGAGGATTCCAAATAAGATCATTATTATTCTTCGAAGAATCTCTTTTAATTTTTTGTGGAATGGCCAAGCACGTAAACACCGTTTTCATCTTTGCAGCTGGGACTCACTGTCAAAACCTCGAAGGGCAGGGGGCTGGGGTCTCAAGAACCTCTCCACCTTCAACACAACCCTTCTGGATAGATCTTTTTGGAGAGAAGTCACTCACGACAACATTTGGCACCGAATCATTATGGAAAAATACCTGGGCTCCCAGCCGCTTTTCAACTGGCTTCGAAAGTCATCCTTTCAGCTGAAGAGGGCTTCTCCCTTCTGGAAGGGCCTAGTCGCTTCCTCTCTGGTGATACTCCATTGGCTCCGATGGAAGCCTGGCTTTGGTAAGGAGATTATCATCGAAAGGGATAAGATCCTTGGGCTGGAGGATAGTTCGTTACTCTCTCCGACTTTGAGTTCGCAACTCTGTTCTATAAATGTTTTGTTTCTAGCACAGGTTAGAGTACCGACTGGCGTCCTCTCTCTTCCGGACAATTGGATGGGAAACGACGACCTGTTTTTAAGTGGATCGGACACTACAGAATGGAACCACTTCACCTCTGCACTAAAAAGTGTCGGCATCTCCCTTATTGATGAGCCAGATTCACTTTTGTGGGCTGGAGGGGATGCTACGGGCATCATCACGGTAAAAAATATTTGCGTTGCTCTTCTTAAATAGCTGAACCTCGGTGCTGATAATTCATGGTTTCTCCAGCTGTGGAATTGGGCAATTCCTCTTAAATATAAACTCTTTATCTGGCTCGCTGGAAAAGAGAAAATTCTCTCCTGGGACATGCTCCGACGGAGAGGCTGGGAGGGCCCCGAAATCTGTCTACTTTGTAGCCGAGCTTCTGAAGACATCCACCATCTCCTGGTACACTGTGATTTCACTAAGGAGGTCTAGAATAGACTGCTCAAGCACTTTTCTCTTCCCTTTTCCTGGAGCGGCATCACCATCTCGGATTGTTTTACATTGTGGTCCACACAAAAATCTACTCCTCTTTGTTTGGCTGCCCATGTCTGCTCACAGATTTGGATAGAACGGAACATAGCGAATTTTGAGGATCGCCCTCCTTCCTTGCTTGCTGTTGTGCGCATAGTTTTTGCCTCCTTCTACTAGCAACCGTCTACGGTTAAATCCTTCCCTTACAAAGCTGTTGATTTTAAGATGCCTGAAGGGTACACTTTAGCTTGCTTCAACGAAGCTGCACAGTCAAACGACTTATGTTGTGGGGCTGGAGACATCTTCAAAAACCATCCGTCGAGGATCACAAAGTGGTTCATCAATTGTGGTGTGGGTACAAATACTAAAGCTGAGCTCATGGGTTTATGGGCCTCCCTCACTCTAGCTTCCTTTTGGTCTATCAATCACTTACACGTCCTTGGTGACTCGAGAGTTATTATCGACTGGATAACTCAAAAATGCAAGCTTCATTTAGTCCATGTTGAATGTTGGAAGAAAAAAACACTGGATCTATCCAAACACTTCATCGACATCAACTTTCATCACATTTCCAGATCACACAATAGGGAGGCGGACGCTCTCTCAAAGAGGGCCCTAAATGAAGTAGTAGGGAGACTCTCGGTCTACCACTGTGATAGAGGGATAGACAGTCCTATTTCCTACATTAGTATCTTTGAATGATGATGGCTACCCCTCATTGTTGTAGATAGTTGAAAGTTATTTTGAAAGTTTTTTCGCTTGATTCACTTTCCATTCTTCTCTCCGCTTTGATGGCCTTGTCTCCAGCATAGCAACACTGCTATCTTGATTGTATTGTTCCTTCACTGCTAGTGCATTGACCACAGTTCAAAGCTCGCTACAACTTACTTGTAAATGAATTTATACCCTATATAAATTTGAAAAAATTTACAAAGTGTGTAGTTGATATGGATATGGGATATACATTAATAAATAAATGTTTTTTTTCCAAAATAGAATTATTTTTGAATTTATACAAATCAATAAATAAATGGTTTTGTTTTATACAGCTTTTTTTTTACTATTTATATAAAATAAAAAGTAATTGATATGAATATATGATACAGATCAATAAATAAACCCTTTTAGTTTGTCTTTTAAATAAAATAAATGTTTTTAGTTTGTCTTTTTAGATAAAATAAATGGTTTTGTTTGTCATTATAAAAAAAAACCATTATAATATACTTAGATAACATATATATTTTAAATGTGAATGTTTTCATACTTTATTATATTGTTGATTGAGATTTCTCGAAATAGACTATGTTAAGAGTTTTTTAGTGTAGACACTCCACCCATCATGAAGGACATAAAAAGCTTGAATGTTTTTATGTCAATGATGATGGGTGGAGTGTTCACAAGAAACATTGAAGGTTTCGAAAACTCTTAACATGGTCTATTTCCATAAATCTCAATCAACAATAAATATATTAATAAATAAATGTATTTATCTTATTTAAATTGAAAAAATATTATAAAATAATTGAAATAAATGGTTTTGTTGTTTAAAAACCACTATGTGTGATACACATTAATAAATAAATGATTTTGTTTACCAATTCAGTTTTAGTGGACTCTAATCATCATCATCATATAAAAAGTAGTTGATATGGATATGCTATACACATCAATAAATAAATGTTTTTGTTTTTTCTGTTAATATAAAATAAATGTTTTTATTTGTCATTAGTATAAAACTACGATAACATATATATTAATAAATAAAAATAAAAGTATTTTTCTTAAAAAAAATAATGTAAAATAATTGAATTTTTAATAAAAGATGTATAAAGTTTTTGAAAATAAATTATAACATCCTCTTAAAAATAAAAATAAAAATTAATTTTTATAATTTTAAAGTAAACTAAAATCTTTAAAAACACAGTTCAATAACCAAAATAATAAGCAAAATTCTTAATATTTTTTTTTTTTGAAAATTTTGAAGGAAAAACTATGAAAACTTAGTCCTTCCATCAATATCAATAAACAAATCTATATCAAAAGGACACTGCAAAGTAGCTGGTGTGGATGTTTGGAAACCAATATTGAAAACACAGATTTTCCACGCAGCTACGTCTAAATCCAGGCAAACGAAATTTCATGATTCCAATGGATCTATTGGGTTGAAACCACAGGTCGATTGGAAAGAGCAATCATTCCCGTGAATTTTGGAGACTTTTTTCGTTCCTTACCAACAACTCTGTTGACCCATAAGAGTGACCGTGCAGATCCATCAAGAATCATTACAGTCACCAACCCAAACCTTTTGGGTGTACATTCTGGAAGGTCTCTGCCACAACAACTTCTATCTACCACTCGGAAAAACAATGCATTCTTCCGACATGAAAACCTAAAACTGAGCCACCTACCTCACAGTTAATTAGTGGGTCAATCGAGTGGTTGCGTGAAAATCTCATGCTCCATTCCCGAGGATCAGTCTTACACGCAGTTTAAATTAGAGATCCAAATAAATATTTTACTGAGCAATAACAAATGCAGATCCCATGTGTACCATCCTCGCAACCTGTAGTTATCTTGTTGTTTCTTGTTGTACTCTGAAAATAAACGATTCCATGCTTTAAAAAACAAAATGGACCAACTCTTGCTTACCTAATCCCATACTGAAAGCACTTTGCAGCATGCAGCGCACCTTCTGTATGTCTTGTAGCCACTCGTTAACTACATGTCAGGCTGCCCAGGGCCACCTTTTGTACTGCCTCAATTCCTATATATCAATAGTAACAAACTGTGCAGCATGGTTCATGAAATGAATAAAACAATTTGATTTGATCCATTGAAAGTAAAGTTGGTAATATTGAAGTATGTAGATTTTTACTTGTTTGTAATTTTGGAAATAAATTGTGTAAGGAGTTTTGAAACGTCCAATGTTTAGAGTGGACATTCCACCTATCATCAGAGATTATTGAAACAATAAGTAAGTGGTTGAACCTTCTTAGTGTGTCAAAAAAAAAGATTAGATTTTTAAAAGTTCAAGAAGCACTAGTCATCTCCTGATAGTTTATAGGGTTTTTAAAAGTGATAGTATTAGCTATTAGTAGAAGTGGTAAGGTAGAGAGGTGTGTCAAGGATCTTAGATAAATATTTATTAGGTTTTTTTTTTAGTAATTCCAATAATTAGGTGAGATTAGCCATTGAGTGAGATTAAATGCTTATGGAGTTGTTTTCTTGGAAAAAGAGATTTTATAGTGTTTTTTCAACAATTCCAATGTTGTCAACAAATGAAATTAGCCATTGGGTGAGATTAGATGCTCATGGTGTCGTTTTCTTGGAAAAAGAGATTTTATAATATTTATAAAAACATATAAAAAATTACATTTCAATAGTTTTGATGTCCTCAATCTTAAGATGTCTCAATTAAAAAAAAAAATGAGTGATGTATTAGAACATTCTTACTATCATCATTTATTTGAGTTGTTGGTAAAGTCAACATGCTTTAAGTAAACTTTAGTCTAACCTTTATGTCCAATAATGTTTTCATTTTGTTCATATATATATATATATATATATATATATATATATATATATATATAACATTGTAACATCACATAAATTTCATATGTTTTTTTAGTTGAAACATATATTTTTTTAGTTTAATTTCTCAACTAATAAGGGACTAAGTGATAGAGAATTTAATTTGAATTGACAAATTATTTATTATTTTATATAAATATAAATTTAACTTTATTAAGTAATCATTACATTAAGCAATTTGATAAAATATTTAATTATTAAGTGATGAAAATTCAATTTTGAAAAAAAATGTATTTTAATGTATATTTATTTATTTTTTAAAAATATATAGTTATATATAATTATTAAACATATTAAGTTGATAATATTTGATCTATATTTTTTTTTTCAAAAAAAAATCAATTTTTATCCTACCATAAAATAAAAATCACATTATTTAGATGCTCAAAGTAGGATATAATAATAATAATAATAATAATAATAATAATCTATTTTTAAGGTCACGGCCAAGCCAACACACCAAATTGGTGTATGAGATACTTACCTTATAAATAAAAACAACTACAAATACTTATTGCATTTAAAAGTGTATAGATACTTACCTCATTTTGATAAATGTTCTATTGTTGATTTACCATATTCTAATCAATGTCTATATACTATATTCCTTATGCAAAATTGATCTTTTTGGTTTTGATTTGATAATTCATTCTTAAAAGAATGAATTAGAACAATTTGTCTTTTCATAATCAAAAACTTGTGATAAATGTCCATGTCCAAACTCCATTCCTTATTGGTTTTAATTTGATCATTTTTTTTCTTAGAAAAATGAACTTGATCATAAAAACAAATAACTTACAAATATCTTAGAAAATATTTCCAGCTGTATTTTCATAATCTAAAATCTATATATATTTAAAATTTTTCCATCTATATATATACCACCCTCTCCTAATCAAATTTCCACATTCCCCGCCCTCTCCCAGTCAAATTTCCTAACATAACTCGATTGCAATCTTCTGAATATAATTAGATTGTAATTGAGTTTGCTGCTGATGCATCCATTTACCCAGACGCACAATCAGAGTAAAAACATTCGTATGTCAATGGGTAATAATGACCGTGACTTTGATCGTTCTGGTTAAAAATAAAATAAAAAACACATGGTTGTCCAATTTATTTATCTTCTCCTTCCGAATCAGCGTCGCAATATGCGGTTCAAGGTAAAGTCACATCATCATTGAGTTCACCGATTTTCCATTATAAAATTTTGTGGGTCTCAAAAGTCAGATATCTATTTTCGAGGGTAGGTCGGTTGAGGCGTTCAAATGGTCATGAACTATGTTACCAAGCCATTCCTTACCGATATAAGCTACCTTCAAATCCTCGGTAAATTTGGCACTTTTGAATGAAAAAATCAATAAGAACTTTAAGAAGGGCACTTGCAAGTGCTTTGGAACTTATAGGAACAAGCATCTGCACTAGGCCAAAATTTATATTAACAATCTCTCTGACTTTATCTTAAATCTCCTTGATAATGAAGAATTTATAGGAGAACCACTTTATGGGTTATTCAGTAATAATAAAACTAATTTAATGTGTTATTTTATTGACTTTAAACTAATTTTTAGTTTAAAGAGTTAAAATTTCTAAATAGTTATGTTCGTGAAATTTGAGGTTGCAATATTTTAATAATTTATAATCTTAAAATTAAAAGAAATACATCTTATCTTATTTTCTTCATATATCTTATCTTATTTTCCTCATAAAAGCTAATAGAGCATGGTTATGATTAGACATCTAATAGACAATAACAAAATAAACAACATATAACCCAAGAGGCTTTATAAGATTGCTTCAAACTTCCTTAAAAACTCAAATAATGTAATCATAAAAATGCAAAGTTTTGACTATATCATTAGGGAATAAAAAAAAAATGTCACTTTTATAAAATATTAATAATATTAAAAATATTATTACATTAAAAAAGGAAAAATTATATTAAAATAAATAATTAAAAGATAAAATAAAATTAAAATACTATAAATTTTCTACCTCTCTTTTAAAATTTGATAAACAAAGTTTACTTCAATAATATTAATAACCATTATTATCAATAAACATCTTATACACAATAATTATTAATAATTTTTTAAATAATATAAAATATTTATAATTTTAATTAAAAAAAAATTTGTATACCATACCTCTCTCTAGATTTGAACCTGTGACCTTTTTAAGAGAAAACACATGTTCTTAACCATTAGACCCATTCATTGTATATGAATTATTAATGTGAAATAGATTGACATACAAATTAGTGTAAAGTTAGTTTCAAATAATAATAGAGTAGTTAGTTTGTGTGAAGTTGTTTATCTCTTCATTTGTTCGAATCCTGATTAAAATCTTTTTAGTAAAAAGATCGAAAAAAAAACACCTTTCTAACACCTCTATCCTTCTTAAAAAAAACTACAAAATTGAAAATTTGAGAACAAAGTGTACCTACCACAAACTGCAGCATGACTGTACCATCCGATCGATCGTAGTTTCTAACATCCCCAAATGATTTTTCTCTTTCTTTCTGGTTTATTCATAATATTTATGATCAGTATCTGTTAATCCCCAATTATTTGACTCTGGGCAAATTTTACATTAACTTCTCTGAAAAGAGGCTGCCTGGGCAAATTTTACATTAACTTCTCTGAATTTGCAACCAGTTATAAATGGAGTTCTAAACAATGCCATTTTACATGAAGTTCTGGAAACTTTGCTAATTCCAAACAGTCACATTAACAGCATGGTGACTAATAAACATGGAATTAGGTTTGAGATTTGAGCATGGCTGGATTAAAAATCAAATTGGAAAAACAAAATTCTGACATAATCTTTTAATGCGCTAGATTATATAATCGAAACATCACTTTGATTAACAACATATCGGAAAATCAATACACGCAACCTCATATGTTTGGAGATGCAATGGAATGAAAAACTCTCAAGTATCATAGGCAGTAGCAGTATAAAAAGTATGTCCATTGAATCCTATTTGCCATTCGCAACACTAACATATTTTTGGAGATGCATAGGAATGGAGATCACAGGCACCAGCTATATAAAAAGTATGTCCATTAATTTCTACTTGTCATTCTCAATCCTAACAATCAAAGCAGCAACTTCCTCCAATGGTTTGCAGGCCAATGTGACAGCAGATTTCTCTTTTTTGGTGCTCTTGCTTAATACAGTCGTTAGACGGCCTGATCCCAATGGACAGCCCCTTAGAGGAATTACTTGAAGCGCCTTGAACTTCTGAGCAGAGGGATGGAAAAGTAATTGATAGTTCAAGATTGACATCCTCGTGACCAGTAGAAATGACCTTCTGCTCTGACCAAGTTGTTCCTGGAGTGATCTGCTGTTGCTGTTGGAAAAAATCAGTGCACACCTCATTGGGCTTACAACGTCGCTTCGGCAACACATGAATATAGTCGCTGGAAGACTGAAAAGAGCTGCCATGATCTGGATGTGTATTATAAG
>ML836706.1:32873-46660 GCA_009831015.1 Picea engelmannii | reverse complement strand
CTTGCTTGTGAATTTTTGTAGCCCTTTTTGTAAAAAGAATAATTGTAAGCCCCTTAATTGGGAGAGTTTGTATGCCTCCTAATTGGGAGAGTTGATAATATTAATTGGGAGAGTTGAGCCCCTTAATTAGGAGAGTTGATCATCTTAATTGGGAGAGTTGAGACCCTTAATTGGGATATTTTCTAATCCCCTTGATTGGGAGAGATTTTAAGCCCCTTTATTGGGAGAATTGATCCCCTACTGGAAGAATATTTCACTCTGTAAAAGATAGAACCGACCCCTATTTGGGAGAAGACATAAAAAACAGTTTGTATCTACTTGCTAACTATTGTATCTACTTTCAATGATTGTTTATATTTCCTGAATGTTGTTTTTTTATTTCATTAAGCCAATTTTTAATCACAATTGAGAGAAATTGAGAACATGAATTAAATGAATCTGAATTAGCTTTTTTTTAAACAAATATTTAAGCACTAATTTCAGATCAATTAAAAACATCAATGATCAATGCTTTCACAATTTTTGATCCACTATTATTATAGTGGATGGCTTGATCACATGTCTTTTCATCTTGTAAGTTGGCAAGAGTAAAAACATGTAGTGTATACATTGTTGCCTATTCACAACCTATGGAATCAAAATTACATGTTACATAGAGTGCAATCCAACATACAAATTCTTTTCAAGGGATGTTTTTCATTCATGTGGAGAAGCATGGCCATGTTCTTGCGCTTCATGTCCTTGTATTGCATATAATGGTTTTATTTTTGCATAGTTATCTTTACTTGGTTTAGTAATGTCTTTATTGTGTACCATAGTATCCATTGTCAATGTAAATTATCTCAAATTTATCCATAGAAGAAGTTGGTTTCTTGTTATATCTATGTGCCATATTTTCATTGGTATGTGGTACCATAGAAGATGATAAAAGAGATGACTCGTTTTCTCATTGACTCAAGCTTTCTAATGACACCTATGTAACACTTACCTGAGCATATTCATGAGTTTTTCATTTTGTTAGCACCTAAGGTTTTGCAAAATTTGTGCATGTGCCACAAGTCAACACCATGTGACTCCAAGTTTTAGCTTCTACGTCAACCAAGGGGTTACTACGTGTGCCAACCTATTTTGTATTGTGCATAGGGACTTAAAGAAATCACATGCATGTCAAATACATGAATATCTTCTATAATATTTGGAACTGTTTTTGTAACAACCTGACTAGTCATGGTCAAGGTTTTGGATCAACTAGTTATGATTTCCACGCTCCATGGAAGATATGTGGGGATGCATGTGAATATGTAATGGGTTGGTTTTTTGGTCACTAGAGTAGTAAGAGTCGGTAAGTGGATATTTATTAAGATGAAGTTGAGTGAGAGCTCGAAGTTCAGTCTAGTATCAATATTTCATGTTCATAGATATTGTGTGTAAATGAGAAGAAGACATTAGCGCATGGTGTGTCTATGTTCTGATTACCATTGATGTTTATTGAGCAAGCTTCAACCTCTCTTTTATGGTAATGTATTCACATGCCTTTGAGATTAATAAACGGAATCTAAAATACATTTATCTCTATATATTGATGATTTATATCTTGAGTGTATTATTGTTTATATTATGATGTGCAGTAATCGTATGGTAGATCTGAGTGAATGAATGATTAGTTAATGGAGATTTCTTGCATGTGTTATTCCTTCACATCCTACACAAGACTTCTAGTCTCTGTAATTCGCATGGCATATCAGGTGAGACCTTCTTTAGCCCTTGAGGATTGAACATGTTGGCACCTATGAGGGTTGTTTTTGGTAAATCATATCGAACCATGGGTTTGATAACGCCTCAAAGAGCCAACAAATGGTTATGTTGTCGGGACCTTAAGGTTTTGTACTAGATGTTGAAGGAAAACAATGAGGTGGAAACCTTCCGAGCAGGAGATATAAGACTGGGTATATGAGAATCAATATGATTGTGTGTGATGAGAGAATAGAAATCTGCATATCAAGCTCGAGCAATGGAAACAAAGGTACATCTCTACCAATTTACATGAAACTTTCTTTGTTGATTTTCCTTATTTACTGCATGAATGGATAAAAAGGGAGTAGAGATTAACTCTTCTTGGGAAGCCCAAGAATCCCAGGTGTGGGACTAGAGTACGACTAATAGGATGAAATTTATGGATAATAAGTGGGTCAGAGCAATCAACTTCTGGTTCGACTAGGTTAAGGAAGGGTATATCATTGAGTTTACTATTGAGTGTAGTGAATCCTTCAACACTACTAAAAGGAAGTTTTTCGTCGGCCCTAGATGAATATTCTTAGAAGATATTCCTTTGAGGATCAAGATGTTGTTTGTAAAGAAGGGGATAATGAACATGGATCTCAATAGGATGGTCGAGTAAACTCCCTCATGCAAATGGGAGGGATGGAAAAAAATGGGGAAAAGAGAAGGTGAAAGAAATAATGGATCTGAGAGAAGGGATCCAAAAGGAGATGAGATAAGGTGAGACTAGAATGGATCCAGAAGATCATAGGAGAAAGAGAGTCAATAGATATGTAAGAAGAGTAGAGCTAAGGATGTAATTCAAGCAGAGAAATGAAGAAGAGAAAGTAAGGGATGAAGAACGTGTAGTTGGTTTTGAGATGAAGAGAAAAGAGATTGCACCAAAAGGTTATGCAGGAGATAGTTATGTGCTAGAGAGGAGCGTATAATAAGAGAGGTCATCCAAGAGACGCAGAATTAGGAGAAAGGTATCAAGAGAGGATACCAAAAATAGTGGCAGTAGGGATGAAGAACACAAAGTCGGACCCACTTGGCTAGAAATAGAGGTAGTCACATCAAAGGAAGATGAGGTGCATAGCAATAGCACAAAATCAGTAAAAGATAGTGATGGAGCCCTCCAAGAAGGGACAGAGGACTTAGCCTTGATGATTAGTCTCATGCGGCTAAAGATAAGGAGATATTTTGGATCCCTCACCGAAGAATATGAGAGTATGGAGTAACACCCTCTTTGAACCACCCCCCTTGTGCATTTTTCACCAAGAAAAAGGAAACAAAGAAAGTGTAGAGGTAAGAGAAGTAGAAGAAAATATGAGTGAAGAATAATTTGAATTCGGTGATACTTCGCAAAGAGGAGCATCAACATCAACACCAAGTAGTTAGTCAAGAAGGAACAGTTCTAGATCGAGTATGGAAAACCAAGACTCAACTCTGAGACTTCTCCCATTTCATGGGATGGGAAGAGATGATGCGAAGCATCACTGGTTCACATGCAAAGATATATGGTATGTGAAGAGATCCACGAATGAGGCATCCAATATTGCATAGCTGGAGACCACCTTTAGAGATAGACCTCTGACGTGGTACATGAAGTACAAGGCTATTGCGACGGCAGGACAATTCAGGTCCTTAACGGAAATAAAAAGAGATATACTTAGTGAATTTCAAAAACCTAAGTTAAAATCATAGTGCATAATGGAAGTCAAAGATATCAAGCAATTAGTTGGTGAAACCATGTGGGATTATGAGTAGTGGTTCAATATTTTTTTGGATAAGATGACGTTTCAACTCCAAAACGTCCAACATAAATAATGGTTTACTGTTGGGCCCAACATAAGGTGATAGCCCAAGTGAAGTTTGTGGAAATTGTAATGCGCCTAGAAGCTACACCAGGAGGTGGTGAGACTTTGCCAGGGCTTGCACAAGTACAATCCTAGCTCTCAAACCTCACCATCCATCTACAAGATATGGCTAAGGCCAAGGTAGTGCGCAAGAATTATTGGTGTACTACATCTCGCACCAAAGGTCACCATAAAAATGAGTGCCCCACACTGGGAAATTACACAGTGACGGTTACGTGGAGTCCATTTCTAACAGGACCACGGACCAAATGGTGTGAGATTTGCAAGATATGGGACCATATACCTCCTTGTTTCCCAACACTGCAAAAGTATCATAATATTACACATCCTCCATTTTGTGAGTTGTACAAATCCATGGGCCATGATGTAAACAACTATAGGTCACTACCGTTGATGCAAGAGCACACTGCAATACTTTCTAGGTCTAGGAAGAATAGGAGGGTGGAGATGGTGTAGCCTTTGACATAGGAGGATACCAAGGATGCTAGAGAGAAGGATATGGATGAGTAAGAGGAAGAGGATATGTTGGTGGTGGAGGAATACCACCTACCTACTTTAATTGTGGAAAATTAGGCCACTTGTCAGGCTTCTATACCAAACTGTGTGCACTTTGTAGATATTAGCACAGTGCAGAGCATGTCACGAAAGGTTGCATAGATTTGTTGGGAAAATGGGAAGAGAAGAAGGGGCACTGCAATATTGTGACTGTGGAATTGCACGAAGGTTAAAATCCAAAAGAAGAATTCAATGTGTGGGTAGTCACCTGAGGAGGCATCTGTATGGAAATGGACTTGGAACAAGAATAAATTTTAGGTCATAATGTAGAAGGAAAGATCAAAAAATTAGTGCAGGAACCTCCCAAGTTTGACGCCATGTAGCAGAAGCAATTCCTGCACAACGCAAAAATGCCTCTAGAAGAGGATAGAGTGCATGAATAGATACAACACGCAACACAGAGGTCATTGGAGGAAGCCCGTATATGTGAAGAGTTACAACATGCAAAACAGAGGTCATTGGAGGAAGCATATGCACACGAAGAGTTACAACAAGCAACACACAAGTCACTAAAGAAGGCCCTCATGCGCAAGGAAATACAATGCACAACACAAAAATCATTGGATGAAGTATGCATGTGTGAATATTTACAATGGGTAGAATAGATGGAAATGGAAGAAGAATGTGTGCGCAAATAAATACAACACGGTGCAAGAGGAAATGCAGTGAAACACTTACCACTAGGATGAATCTGAAAACCAAGTAAGTGATTTCTTACATTGTTGCCTTAAGTTGTTAAGTGATCCTAAATCTACAAAGAAACTGACCTGCCTGTTAATTATAATGTACCCCAAAATTCCCAAAAATAAAAATAAAAATTGTTAGGGGATATTAAAGTTCCTTGACTCTCCAACATCAATTGTGACATAGAGATAATCCATTAAACATATCATTATTCCTTTATTGTATGCATAGCAGTTTTACTTCTTTGTCATTGATAAGTTATCATTAATGAATTTTCATTGATGTCAACAATATAATAGTTAGCAGATAATGAAAATATCAAACAGCATGCAGATATTTAAGCTCATAAGCAAAGACATTAATCAAAGCTAAAAAGGAAGAGTGCATTGTAGAAAAGTTGTCAGGATCGAAATCTCCACAGAAAAACTCCAAAGGATTCAAGGAAGAATACTGCTCAATCCTCAAATATGGATGAATACCTCTTTTGATGCAGGTTCGAACTAGATGAAACCCACGGGCTTCCTTCCTAACCCCTTTTCCCTTCTTTAACACAGTTTTCGGTCACTAGCCCTTTTTCTTCGTCCCTCAATTGCATGTGACCACAGGTTGTGACCCAGTGCTATTAGATAGGTGCTTATCCGGAGTCTTGAGAGATTCGAGGCTCTGAAACTTTGGCTTCGGAAGCTCTTGCTACTTCATGCCTTAATTCTCCCAAACATCGAATTGAAAAACTTCGCGAAGTGGGGTGGATCAATGATACACGACTTCCTAAAGAACCTACGATTGGGATTTATTATGGAACTTCGAGCTTCGGAAGTACTGGGTTGTCCATACTCTTCAACCTTCCTGAGTGCTCAGTCTCTGGACTGTGGTATCGGTTGCCACATGCCTTCTCTCGATCAATGGTTGAGATTAACTCTGGACTCCAGGAGTTCTCGACTCAACGCAACTACAACACAATTCCTCCAGAGTACCAAGTCTTCGAACCTTGGGATCAGGCGCCATGTGTCCACTGGGGCCCACAGTCTCCGTACTTTAACTAATAAATATTGTAAACATCACATCAACTTTAGTACTTTTCAAAATTGTGGGGACATGGTTTGGTGGTTTTGAAGTAACACGTAGTTCGTTCCGTGATTGTTCCCATGCTGACACGTACCCCTTCTGGGAAACCGTGGTTTTGATTGTGGGACCGCCCTATAGAATTATCTATCGTGCAACTTCAATCTTCGCAATGACTCCCAGCCATCGATCTTGATAGATCATGATCAAAAAAAAAATGCAGTCATCGATCTAGCTAACTTCTGTGGTAATAGATAAAATAAAGAATATATTCAGACTGTTATTCTTTCTACCTATTCTTTGCATGTTATCAAATTGATAAGAACACCTTCTAAGTTTATTCCCTATTGCAATATTTCTCTACAGCGTTATGTTATGTAGAGATTTAAATGGAAATTCAATATATATATATATATATGTACCACCATCACATTTCAAACAACCAATATTTTCAGTATTATTTAACTATGATAAGCCATAGGAAAACATGATCATACAGTCCCTTACAAATTGATTTTATTTATGTATACACAATCAATCATATTCCTAACAAATAATAATCATAAATATAACATTGACAAAGAGTACAAGATGAGATACATATATGAAACTTGATGCTGGAATACAAATGGAACAACCACGTTCCACCCAACCATAGAACAAAATAGCCAAGTTCACTTGCCCTGTTCACCCCCTAGCCTGACCATGAGTCCATAAGGGCAAACTAAATGATCCTCCTTAGCTATAGTCACCATCCATAGATCAGAAAATCCTTTGCCTCACACTCACACTGCTCATAACAGCAAATAGTTTATAAGAAAATCCTTTGCCTCACACTAACAGTGCTCATAACAACAAATAGTTTCTTTTCCCCAACATACTAAGCAGTGTCCTACCTCCTCTCATATGTTGTTTTTATATGCATCCTTGTGCCTAGGTCTTTCCTTCCCTCCTTGGGAAATTCGTAGCTTTACAAATCCCTGATTTTTAGGGGCTGCTAGTGGTCAAATTCCACATTTTTCACTTGTAAAAATTAGCCTTGAGGTAACTCAAACATGTTCCCCACTCATGGAGTCATGGTCAGTTATTTTTAACCTGGTTGTTCCATTTGTCTTCCAGCATTTAATGTATTAAGAGTTTGTCTTTCACATGTTTCAAATAAAGGAGGATAGTTGGGTATGTCAAATCTTTGCCCAACAATCATCAAATAATTAATTACAATAATAAAAATTTCAAATTCAGATTTTCCATAAATGGCAAATAATTTCCAAATCTGGATTTTCCAAAAACGGAAATTTATTTCCAAGTTCACTTAGAATTTAATATTCTAAAATTTGAGGATATTAAATCCTCTCACCCTTAAGTACAACATTGTCCTCAGTTTTCATTCCTCTCTCGGAATAGGATTGGATAATATTTTCACAAATATTCCTCCAATTCCCAAGTGGCCCCCTCAGGGCTAAAGTGCTTCCATTGTACTTTTACCTGGGCGATGGCTCTATTCCATAGTAATGTTTCTTTCATATCCAGAATGCACAAAGGTTGTGCTTGGAACTTGCCTTATGGTTCCACCTGCACCATGTTCCAATCAATGATGTGAGTAGGATCATGAATATACTTTTTTAATAAGGAAACATGAAAAACATTATGAAATTTTAAGTTTGCAGGAAGTGCTTGTTGATACGCCATGGGTCCAATTCGAGTTAAAATCTCGAAGGGGCCACAAAACCTAGGTGCCAACTTTGAACAATTTTCTATCTTTAGAGAGCTCCTCCTTTCTTTAACTTTCAGATATACATGGTCCCCAATTTGAAATTCCTGGTGCCTCCTTTTTAAATCTACGTAGCTTTTATGTCGGTCTTGGGCCTCCTTTAAATTTTGTTGTACCATTATTACCATTTTCTCCATTTCTTGGAGCATTTTCGGTCCCATCATAATCCTGTCAACTGGATTATCCCAGCTAATCGAGGTTGTGCATTTTCTTTTGTATAATGCTTCGAAGGGACTCATCTTGGATGATGTCTCATAGCCATTACTGTAAGCAAATTCAACTAAGTGTAGGTACTCCTCCAACTTAGTTGGTTTTGTTCTCACGTACATTTGTAACATGTCTTCCACAATCTGATTCGTTTGTTCGGTTTTCCCACCCGTTTGTGGATAGTAGCTTGTGCTGAAATTCAAGTTCGTATCCAATACTGCAAACAATTCCTTCCAAAAATTTAACGTAAATTTGACATCTCTATCGGAGATCACCATCTTAGGAATTCCATGCAATCTAAATATTTCTTTCATAAAAATTTCAGCAATATTAATTGCTTTATAAGTAGATTTCACAGGTATAAAATGTGCAGATTTTCTAAATTTATCAATCACTACCATAATTGATTCATTTTGTTTTTGAGTCTTAGGCAAACCTATGATGAAGACCAACGAGATAATCTCCCTCTTCCATTCTGGTATAGGTAGAGGTTGTAGCAGACCGGCTAGATGTTGATGTTCATCTTTTTCCTGTTGACAATCTAAGAATTTAGATAAATATTCATTTGTTTCACTCTTCATGTTAGGCCAATAAAACAATTTTCTTAAGGTTGTTATCATTTTCTAGTATCCTGGATGACCAAAATACAGCCTTTTATGAAATTCATCAAGAATTGTTGATTTTAAATCAGTAGAATTAGGTACATACAACCTGTTTTTTAACCTTAGCAACCCATTTTTATCTAAACTTAGATCTGTCTTGTTCATCGTTTCTACATTTGCTTGCAATTATGTAGTCATTTTGATGTACTTTTCATCATTACTGCTTGCATATTTTATTCTTTGTTAGATGTTGTTTTCTGTTTTGCTAACACTTATCTCATAAAGTTTGTTATTCCTTCGACTTAGAGCATCTGCAACTTTGTTTTCTTTACCTTTGATGTGTCATACTTCGAAATAAAATTCACTTAAAAAGGTTATCCATCTCACTTTCCTTGCATTGAGATCTGGTTGATTGAATAAAAACTTTACACCACTGTTGTCAGTTAGTAGCAAAAACCTTCTCCCCATTAAATAATGTCACCACATTTTCAGAGCATGAATTACGGCTGCTAATTCCAAATCATGTGTAACATAATTTTTTCATGCTCTTTCAATTTACGTGATTCTTAACAGATGACGTGTCCATCTTGTGTTAGGACACCTCCCAAGCCTTCTTTGCTTGCATCCACGCAAACTGTAAAATCTTTATTGGGATCTGCTACCCTTAGGATAGGTGATGTAGTTAACATTCCTTTTAATTTATCAAAGTTGTCCTAACACTTTTGTGTCCGAGTAAATCTTATTCCCTTTTTCTATAAGGATGTAATTGGATATGTGATCTTAGAAAATCCTTCGATAAATATTCAGTAATAACCGGTAATTCCCATGAATGATTTGATGTCTGCTACATCCTTACGGATAGGCCATTCCATAATGGCTTTTATCTTTTCTGGATCAACTGCAATACCCTATTCGGTTATCACATGTCCTAGGTATTGTATCCTTCTTTGGTAGAAGTCGAATTTATCAAAATCTGCATACAACTTGTGTTTCCTTAAGGTCTGCAATACTATTTTCAGATGTTCTTCATGTTCTTCTTTTGTTTTCAAGTAAACTAAAATATCATCGATAAACACCAATACAAATTTATCCATATATTGATTGAATATACTATTCATCAAACACATAAATGTTGTTGGTGCATTAGTAAGACCAAACAGAATTACGACAAACTCATAGTGTATGTAATGTGTTCTAAATGTTGTTTTATTTATGTCTTCGTATTTTATTCTGACTTGGTGATAACCAAACCTTAAATCTAACTTAGAGAATATCCTTTCTCCTCCAACTTGCTCAAACAGGTCGTTAATCATGGGTAAGGGATATTTATTCTTGATTGCCATCTTATTTAGTTGTTGATTGTCAATGCACAGTCTCAAGGTCTCGTCTTTCTTTTTAACAAAGAGAATCGGTGCTCCCCAAGGTGAGATACTTGGTCTGATATATTCTTTATCTAACAGTTCTTGCAGTTGAATTTTCAGTTATGTTAATTCGAGTAGACTCATTCTATAATGTGCCTTAGATATCAGGGCAGATCCAGGTAGTAGATCGATAGAGAAATCTATCTCTCTTCTTGGGGGCAGTTCTGGTATTTCGTCCACAAATACATCTCTAAACCCATGTAGGACTACAAAGTCCTCTAAACTGGGTTTGTTTTCCTTTTCTAACAGATTAGTTACCTAAACAGTATAAACTTGACAACCTTTGTTCATACATTTCTTAAACTACATGGTCGATATCTGCCTAACCGAAATTAGTTTTTTGATCCCTTGTATCATCGTAAATGTGTTGTTTTTGTCTCTGTAAATAAGTGACTTTTCATAACAGTTTAATATTACTTTATGTTTCTCTAACCAGATCATTCCAATGATTAAATCGTAAGATCCCAAAGGTAAAATTTTCAGATCTAACTTTGTACTTTGACCGTCTATGCTAAGTTCACATTCGGGAATAAAATCTATTATTTTTCTCTTGGTCCATGTTGCTAACTGTACTAACCAGGACTTAGAATGCTTTACTTTCTTGAGCTTGTTTAATTCAACTAAACGAGGAGTAACATAACTCATACTATCTATTGGGCCAATTAATATGGAAATGCGGCTATCATGAATTTTACCTTCAACCTGCACGATAGTGGATTGATAATCACCTTCCTTCCATCCACAGTTGCATTAATTATGTGCATGCTTCTACCCATATCTCCTATTGTCGAAGCTTCTTGTAGGTTATGGACTGAAGTTCTTGCAGTGGAAATTAAGCGTGAACAATTTCTCCTTAAGTGAGATTCTCCACACTCCCAACACTTTAATGGTTCTCTGGGGTTGTCCCCAACTTTCTTGACTCCCAGGTTAACTAGTCTACCTCCCCCTTGTGTACTCTAGGTGTTGGAATGATAGTCCTTCTTTTGGAAACTTTTTGCCATATTCTGGAAAGGGGTTGGTTGGAACCCTTTCTTTCGTTGATTCATTATGTCATGTTTCTTATCCTTCCATGCCTTGGGAATTTCAAACCTCTGTTTGTATTGATCATAGCACATCCGAACCTTTCTAAACACTTCATTTAAAGACTTGGGGTTTTCAAATTCAATTATGTCTTTGTACAACTGTGGTAGATGGATTAAGAATCGTTGTATCTTTATTGTATCTTCCTTGATGTATGGTACAAATCTCAATAATTCTACAAATTTATTTATCAGATCGTCCATGGTCATTTTCCCGAGTCTTAGCTCATAGAATTCCTTAGTCTTTCTTTTGTAATGGCTTTCTAATAAATATTTCTTCTTGAAATATTTCTTAAAATCAAACCATTATGTTTGTTTCTCTTTCAATCCCTTAGCCAATTTCAGGTCTTGCCACCAGATACTTGTTTTTCCCTTCGAGTTGTAAATGGCCATTCTGACTTTCATATTACTAGAGTAATTGTAAATTTGGAAGTATTTCTTTATATCTAGTATCCATGCTTCAGCCTCTTCACTCGTCCTTGATTCTCCATCAAAGGTGGATGGTTTTATTTCCTTGAATTCACCTTCCAGGTGATCTATTTGTTTTTTTTTCTTCCTGTAGTTGTTTTGTTTCCTGTCATGGGTGTGTATTCGAAAGAACTATTCTCATTTTTTGTTTCATGAACAGAGTTTTTAGAGGACCTTTTGTTGACTTCTTCTTCTTTGTCATTGTTATTTGGGCTCCTTTTGGTTACTATACTATGTAGTAGCATTTCATTTATTTCTAATTGGTCTTCTTGTGCCTTTTTCATCTTTTCATTATCTTCTTTAAACACTTGTAATTCCACAATGAGGTTCTTCATTGTTTCCAAAACCTGGGTGGCTAGACTTCCTTCATTATTATGCCCTGGTTCTTTAGGAAGTCCTTGATTAGGATTCTCTTCAGGTATGATTTCCACTTCATTCTATGTTGACATTATCACAACAGACCAACAATTTTTTTGTTTGTAACAGTAAACATATTTGTTAGTTTTTCTTCAACAAAAATAAAAGAATTAAATTAATTTGGCCTTGCCCTGAGGTCCAAGTGTTGTAACCTTTAGCTCTCATACCATATGTAATGTACCCCAAATTTCCAAAAAATAAAAATAAAAAAATTGTTAGGGGACATTAAAGTTCCTTGACTCTCCAACATCGATTGTGACATAGAGATAATCCATTAAACATATTGTTATTCCTTTATTGTATGCATAGCAGTTTTAATTCTTTGTCGTTGATAAGTTATCATTAATGAATTGTCATTGATGTAAAAAATATAACAGTTATCAGATAATGAAAATATTAAACAGTGTGCAGATATTTAAGCTCATAAGCAAATACATTAATCAAAGCTCACAAGGAAGAGCGCATTGTATAAAAGTTGTCGGGATCGAAATCCCCACATGAAAAATCCAAAGGATTCAAGGAAGAATCCTGCTCAATCCTCAAATATGGATGAATACCTCTTTTGATGTAGGTTTGAACCAAATGAAACCTACGGGCTTACTTCCTAACCTTCTTTAACACATTTTTTGGGCACTAGCCCTTTTTTTTCATCCCTCAATTGCATGTGATCACAGGCTGTGACCTGGTGCTATCGAATCGGTGCTTATCCGGAGTCTTGAGAGCTTCAGGGCTCTGGAACTTCAACTTTATAAGCTCTTGCTACTTTGTGCCTTAATTCTCCTGAACACTGAATTAGCGAACTTCGCAAAGTGGGGTGGATCAACAGTCCGCGACTTCCTCAAGAACCTATGGCTGGGATTTATTACAGAACTCCGGGCTTCGAAATTTCTCGGCTGTCCATACTCTCCAACATTCTGGAGTGCTCAGTCTCCAGATTGTGGTATCGGTTGCCACGTGCCTTCTCCCGATCAACGGTCAAAATTAACTACGGACTCAAGGAGTTCTCGACTCAATGCAAATGCAACACAATTCCTCCGGAGTACCAAGTCTCCGGACCTTGGGATCAGGCACCACACGTCCACTAGGGCCCATGGTCTTCATACTTGAACTAATTAATACTGTAAACGTCACATCAAATTTAGTACTTTTCAAAATTGTGGGGACATGGGTTGGTGATTTTGAAGTAACCCATCGTTCGTTCCGCAATTGTTCCCAGGATGACACGTACCCCTTCTGGGAAACCGTGGTTTGGATTGCAGGACCACCCTATAGAATTATCTACCACGCAACTTCGATCTTTGCAATGCCTCCCAGCCATCAATATTGATAGATCATGATTGAAAAATATATGCAACCAACTTCTTCTCCAAGTTTAACTACCTTGTGCCACCACCCGGAGCACAACGTGGCAGCACACACGAAGCTGACACACGACCCAATTAGGCAGGTGACATATGTCTCATTCTAACTGCATTTCTATCTTACAAAGGTTCTTAACTCACTGACACGGGGTACACGTTCCATGTGTCCACATCATCCTTAGTGAAATCAGCAGGCCACGTCACTTTAGAGCTTCAAGCTTCGGGGATTTCACCTTAGCATACCTCGTTTCTCCTTAACATCGAACTCTCGAAATTTCTTACCTTCCGATATTGGCTTAACCCTACGGTTATGATCTGTCCTTTTTCAAATCCAATGGTAAACACTTTCCCCATAGATATACGATGTAGATCCTCTTCGAGACTTGTTGGGCCCCAACAACTCCCCTTATATTTTTACAAAATTTAAAGGGCCCCTATTAAAATCTTGATAATTATAATGAGCTACAGAATCAACCTTTTCAAATAGTTCCATTCCTTGGCTTGCTTTGAGACAAACTTAAG